>SJYX01019240.1:42644-96617 GCA_006410675.1 Oreotragus oreotragus
GCTCCTCGCCCTCACCCCCGGCTCCTGCTCCAGGACTTGCTCCTCTCTTCTCCGCTTCCCAGAACTCAGCTCCCCAAGCGTTGGGCGTGGGAAAGGCTGCTCACCCAGCTAATCTCTAACTGCAGCCTCCCGCCCTGCCCAGGGCTCTGCGTAGCAAGTGCAAGAGCTTTTCAACCTTTGGTAGGCCAGGTACTGCTTCGGAGATCTCCTGAAAGCCATCAAGCATCTCCAAATAATTCCCCAGGTGCACACTGGCTGGATTTTATTCCCCATTTCTGTGGCTCGTGAACCTCAGCTAAGCACCCTCAGCACTGAGAATTCCCAGGGGATCCGGGGCCACTGAAAGGCACAGTGGCACAGAATGCAATCAGAAGTCCCAAATTCAGGATACTGGAAAGGTTTCAACAGCAGCCCGCTCTGACGCCAAAGGGCTGAGAGAGAAGCCTGGGCCACAGTCCCAGTCTCCAAACCAACAGGGGCCCAGGGAGGGTGCCAGCAGCCCCCTTGGGCATCCTGGCAAAGCTGGTGACACACAGCCTCCTTGTGTGTGCTCCCTGAGAGTAATAAGGATAATGAAGCAAGTTACGGATGGTGCAGGCCTTCAAGCCTTTCACACATGAGCTCATTTCATCGTTACAACAAATCAGCATTGCCCCTGTCTTACCAGATGAGGCAAACGAGACACATGATGAGATGGAGGAGGTGCCAGCCTAGGATTTAATTCCGGGAGCCTGTGCTGTGAACCACTGAGCCACTCTGCCCGCAGCTCTGCCTGCCTGGAACACCAAGCGAGGTGCATCCAGGAAGTGCCTGGAGCAGAACTGGAACTGCCAGACACAGAGCTGTTCCCATGCAAGCCCCTGGCATCCTGCAGCCTCAGTGGGCACTCACTCTATTCCCCACTAGAAGGACCCTCTTTATTCTCCACCTTCTCAAAGCTGCTCATTCTCCAAGGCCCACTCAATCTCGGCTCCCCCAGAAACCTCCCCTACCCAGGGCAATCCAGTAGCTTTTGGAGACTGTACCACTTGGTGGGGGGTCAGGGGTGTTAACCAGCCAGGTTAACAGCCTGCATCCTGCGTCCCATGAGAACGCATCTTGCTTGCAAACAATGTCTTTCCATCATCTTTGTACCCTCGAGGCCCTGGCTGCACAGGCCCAGTGCGTAATGTGGGTCCAGTGAGTGTTTATCTAAGGCACTCAGGATCCCCTCAAACATATTTTTAAAATTCCTCCCTTTTCAGAGACTCGTGAGTGCTCAAGCCAGCTCTACTGAGAACATATTTGATTTTTTTCTTTCTTTTTTAGCGTTTAAACAACATTTATTATTTACTTGGCTTCGTTGGATCTTAGTTGCAGCATGTGGGATCTAGTTCCCAGACCAGGTATTGAACCCAGGCAGGCGCCCTGCTCTGGGAGCACAGAGTCTTAGCCACTGGACCACCAGGGAAGTTTCTCAATTTATTTCTGAGCCCACAAATAGGTCCCAAAGGAATAATCCCACTCAATCCAGGTGAAAAATAATTTTTTTACCCTGGGGATCCTTCACAGGTTGATGCGTTCCCTAATTTCAGGGCACTGATGCTACATGGGAGTCAGTCTGACTTTGCATTGAGAGAGGGCACCAACTGAACTGGACCCCCCTCAGAAGGGGACCAAGCAGCTAAGCCGCCCCTGGGCCAGCCCCCTCCAGCCCAGCCCCATGCAACAGCAACAGGGTGACCCAGCTCGCCTTGGACCATCGCCAGGAGGAGAAGCTGGAAGAGGTCCAAGCTCTCCCAGGCCCGTCCTCAAGGGCCCTGCCCCTTCAGGTAAACACCGGAGACAGGGAGGCCGCCTTTACAAGAGCTGGTTCCTACCCACCTGTGAACACTACTTTGAAACCTTCCTCTTTTTTTTTTCTTTTTCTTTTTTTTAATTTGCCAGGGCAGGAGGGAGCAGGCATGGAGAAGACTCATCCAGCCGGCCTCAGAGGCCCTTTGGCATCTGGGTAGGAGGGTCTCAAAGTCCCCCTAGGAAAAGGCCAGCTTACCGGGGGGACTGTGGTGGCCAGACTGATCAGCAGAAGGCAAAGTGTGAGGAGCCAAGGCCAAGAGCCAGCTGGTGTCCCTGGGCCACACTGGGCTGCCGAACTCAGGGGAAGGGCGATGCCCACAACCATCTCAAGTATGTGGAACACATTGGGAAGACAGGCCGAGCGCCAAATCCTCGCCTATGCCACCTGGAAGCCCCCTCCTGCCCCACCATTACATCAACGCCCCCACACTGCAGAGAGAGAGCTGTGTTCAGGATGGGTGAGGGCCATGCTGTTTGCAACAGGGGGTGAAAGTTGAAATTCTAAGCCACTGACCCGGAAGGCCATTTTAGGAGAAGTTCTGAGTAATTCTCTTTGAGATGAGTTATTCTTTATTACTTGTTTTGTTTCTGGAAAACATGGAAAGCTGGAGAAGACTGGGAAAATGTCCCAAAGGCAGAGGGATGGCCCAAAAGACCTCTTCAGCTCCAACTAAGTACCGTGACTCTGTCCTCTTATCAAGAAAAATTAATTCATGAGTCCTTGGCAGAAAACTTCATGTCCGAGTAGATTAAGGGGAAGAACATGAGGAGAAATTTTGCAGGGTTAGCAGAAGAAGAGATGCCGTTTATAACTCAACCACTGAGGAAGACAAAGGATCCAGCCTGGATCCTTTGGGGAAAATCACAAATTAAAAAAAGGAAGGGAAAAAAGAACAGATCTAGATTCCCCTTAACAAGACCTTCAAGGCTTGTGACCTCAGTTTACCCATCCTCAAAATGGAACTTCAGAGTACCCAAGAGGAAAATGCTTATAAAGGATCCTGAGTGCCTGGTGGGAACTGGCCAGGCCCCTTCACCTGTCAAGCCTGCTAGTGAAGCTGGGATGCCAGCAAACCAAAGGCATCCTGACACCCTAAAGGTGAACCCGAGTGGACTTCAGGTGTAGCTGGAATTTCTGGTGCTCCACTGGGTAGAGGAATAACAGGAATTCACCTGAAGAAAGGATGCTAAGACCTGGACCACCAGTCCTAGAAGCTGACCCCAAGGAAATCCTCCACACAGCCCCCTCCCACGCACACAGACGCACGGAGGGGGACCCAGAACGCCCGGACTCTCGGCCCCTGTCAAGTCAGCGATTCTGGAGAAGGTACAAGGGGGAAGGAGGGGGAACAGGAGGGAAGGCCAGCCCAGGGCAGCGGCTCCCACAGGAGCCCCTCCAGACACCTGAGCGAGTAGTGGCCGGCAGACGGGGGCAGAAGACCCTCCGCCAAGGTCAGAATCGGGGCCCAGCCGTCTTGGGGGTCAGAGAGTTCGAGCACCCGGACTCCCCAGGGCACCAGGGGTCTCATTCTAGCGCGCGGACCGAGACCCTGGAGCGGCGACGTAGACGCAGAGGAGACAAGTGTGGTGGGGGGCCCAGCGTCTGGCCCGACCCCGATCCGGGTGCAGCTGCGTCAGCTGGCGGGTGGGACGCCCCACACCTCAAAGCTTGCCCCGGGACCCCGACCTCCCACCCCGCCCCGGGCGCGGCGCCCACCTGTGTAAGACTTCTTCATGGTGCTGTCGCGGCCGCCGCTCCCAGCAGTGTGGCGGGGAGGCCGCGGGGCTCGGGCTCCCGGGTCGCTAATCCCGGGCCGGGAGTGGGAGGGGTGAGGGCCGGGAGGAGGGGTCGGGCCCGGCCCCGCCCCGGCTCGGCCCGCCCCGCGCACTCACACCTGGCGGAGCCCCGCGCCCCGCGCATCCCGACCCCCGGCCTGGAGCGCCAGCCCCGCGCCGGGTCCTGAGCTCGCCCGGGTTCGGCCCGGGCGCGGCCCCTGCACTGCAGCCCCGATGCAAGCTGTCCGAGGGTGGGGGTCGCCAAGGTGGCGACCGTCCCCAGCAGCCACACACCCCCAGGCACGAACGGTTCCTTCCGGGGCGTCGCCCGCACTTTTCCCGTCCAGAGTCTGGGCGGGGCGGGGCCTCGCCAGGTGGCAGCGGGAGGAGGGGCGCAGGGAGCGGGTGGTGGTCCTTCTGCACAGCCCGGGGGGATCGGAGTCCGAAGGCCGACTAAGTGGACCGGGCAGGACCCGGCAGGCGAGGTCCCTACCGTATGTGCCCCGCTACTTTCCTGGTAATCCAGAGGGCAGACTGCCTTGACTGCTTGATGAACTGGGGCCTCAGTTACCTCATCTGTACAGTGGGTACGTTGGACCCGATGATAACTTCTGTTGCATCTGAGAAATATCGAACACCTTCCCGGCATCAGGTACTGCGCGCGGTCAGGGCCTCGACGTCGGAGTGCAAATATGTCTTTATACCCTGGGTAGTGCAGTAAGGAGAATGTGAGTTCCTGAGCAAAAATTGTGCAGAATTCTCTCTGCTTTTGTATCCCTGAAGAAGTTTTCCATAAGAAAATGATTTTTTAATACAGAGGGGAAAGTGATGAATTTTGTCAAGCGGGTGTTGTCATAATTTTACTGAGGTAATTCCAAAACAAGGTTTTAAAGAATGAGCAGGAATTTGCCAGGCAGCCAAGGTGTTCCTGGAAGAAGGAAGGGCGTGGCGGAGCGGGAGGCGGGCGGCATCCCAGAACCTGCGGAAACAGATACGAAAGGGCCGGGCCGCCGGGTCCAGGGACGAAAAAGGAAGCAGAGGAAGCGATTCCGGAAGCGCCCCCAAGCTCCCAGCTGGGGCGCGACGCTGCCTTCTGCCCGATAATCCAAAGCCTGTACGGAAAACGGAGGTAGAATTAACATCACCAAAACACCCTCTTCCCTTTTCCCTCTCCTTATAGATCCAAAAGCATTTCCATTGCCTGCTAGAGAGTAGAAAACCTGCCTGAGTAAGAATTGAGGCACACTTGATTCCACCCGATTGTTTCACCTGCTCCCCTTCTTAAGAAATCTGTCCAGCCACAGGCCTGCAGGTCTGGCCACGTGACCCGTCCCACACCCTCTGGCTAGACTGATTGGACCAGAGTGGACGCTGGACTCCACCTGGGTCAACCTCCGTCTCCCTATCTGGAGACCTGGGGAGGAGGCGAGGGAGGGAAGAAGCCCAGGCCTGGAAACTGGAGATGAATTGTTAACATCTGTCCTTGGGTTCTGGGATAGTCACACACACTCCCCAAAGGGCCACTTGCACAGGTTCCTGCAAATTTCGCTCCAGCCAAGGCAGAAGGCTGAGCTCTGTCCTGATTCTGGCCACTAGGCATGAGGATCGCACCCCCATAGTGATGCCTGACCTTCCCAAGGCCCAACTGCCTATCAAGAACCTATCTAATGGGCACATTAGGGGTTGGCACTTCACCTAGCTCAAGTCAGAGGTGCTCTGGTGCACATACATCCTCTGAGCAGATAGATTCTGGAGTTGTGGAGGACCCTTGGGTGTCCTCTGTGTGCTGTTGGCCCCTTCATGCTAGCGTTCCTGCCTGGGTTATAATTCACAAGCACCTGGGCACCTAGGAACAAAGACCCATGACCGAGTGTGTATGTGTGTGTGTGTGTGTGTGCGCTCATGCAAATCTGTGTCTGTGTGAGCACTCAGTCACTCAGTCATGTCCGATTCTGTGCAACCCTATGGACTGTAGCCCACCAGGCTCCTCTGTCCGTTGGATTCTCCAGGCAAGAATACTGGCCTGGGTTGCCACTTTCTACTCCAGCGGATCCTCCCAACTCAGGGATCAAACCCACATCTCTGGCATCTCCTGCATCGGCAAGCGTATTCTTCACCACTGAGCCACGGATGGGGAATTAGTGATACTGCACATACAAAAAAATGCCAAAAATCTGAAGGAAAGACAGAAGGAGGAATGAAGAGAAAGGAGGAGGAGGAATGAAAGCATTTTCAGGATGCATGAAGGTTAATAGTTTAAGCATGAAATTTTAATTTTATGGACAGCTCTCTTTAAAATGTATGATGTAATCACTTGCCTTCATGACTTGTTTTTCAGTCACTAAGCCAAGTCCGACTCTTTGCGACCCCATGGACTGCAGGATGCCAGGCTCCTCTGTCCTCCACTCTCTCCCGGAGTCTGTTCAAATTCATGAGTAGAGTATACCAAACCTTAATCATTTTCTCGTGGCTCAAGGTCATCATAAATGACACATTTAACTGTTACAGACTCACATGTTGCTCCTTCATCATAAACGCTTTCAGATAAAGTTTTTAAGGATCTTCAGAGGCTGCCTTGCAGTAGGTATTGTACCTCTCAAGGGGAATCCACCCACTGCATCCTCATGTGAGGGTAGAGAGGGCTTAACTCAAGAAGCTTTGTGGTGCTGAATGAAAGAAACCGATCTAAAAAGGATGCAGTCTTTCCGTCAGGCGGCAGCCATCAGGGTGAGCCGACATGGGCGCCCACAAGTACATCCAGGAGCTGTGGAGGAAGCAGGAGTCGGGCGTGATGCGCTTCCTGCTGCGGGTACGCTGCTGGCAGTACCGCCTCTCGGCGCTGCCCCACGCCCTGCGCCCCACCTGGCCCGACAAGGCACGCAGGCTGGGCTACAAGGCCAAGCAAGGCTATGTCATATGCCGGATCCGTGTGCGCCGTGGGGGCTGCAAACGCCCAGTTCCTAAGGGTGCCACCTACGGCAAGCCTGTGCACCATGGTGTCAACCAGCTCAAGTTTGCTTGAAGCCTGCAGTCGGTTGCGGAGGAGCGCGCTGGCCGCCACTGTGGGGCCCTGAGGGTCCTGAATTCCTACTGGGTTGGTGAAGATTCTCGTGGCTCAAGGTCATCATAAATTCTTTGACGTTATCCTCATTGATCCATTCCATAAAGCTATCAGAAGAAACCCTGACACCCAGTGGATCACCAAACCAGTCCACAAGCACAGGGAGATGCGAGGGCTGACATCTGCAGGCAGAAAGAGCCGCGGCCTGGGCAAGGGCCACAAGTTCCACCGCACTACTGGTGGCTCCGCCGCGCAGCGTGGAGAAGGCGCAATACTCTCCAGCTCCACCGCTACCGCTAATACACGTCATGTTGGTAAAGTTCTCACCTAATAAACAATTTAGGATGTTCTTGTCTGCTTAAAAAAAAAATGAAAAGGCTTCAGAATGTATGATTCCAGCTCTACGACATGCTGGAAGAGGCAAAACTACAGAGACAGTCATTAGTGGTTGCCAGGAGGTAGGGGGTAATGAAGAGGGATTTTTAGGGCTGTACGACACTGTAGGGGTGGATACGCGGCAGGAAACATTGATTCAAACCCCATACTGTCAAGGGAAGCACACTGATGGAAACCGCCCACCCTGGCCAGGCACCATAGTAACCATTTGCATGAGTTGTTTTATGACAGGAGATCCTGATAAGGAATAGGGAGCTAATAAGCCACCACCAACTGGAAGAGTTCAAGAAAGATCTACAGGAGATACAGGAGATACCGCGTGTCCGTCCGCTTCCCAGACTCCCTCTCACTAGCATCCATCTTGGCCGCGATGCGTCCGCCACCAGGAAAGACTCTGAATTAGAATGACTGGCCAAAGACCACCCGGAAACTAATCCCATCACCAGAAAACCCGAGACTGCGAGCCACGCGGCAGAGCAGTTCTCCTGGGTTCCCTTACCCTACTGCTCTCCACCCGGGTGCCCTTTCCCAATAAAATCTCTTGCTTTGTCAGCACATGTGCCTCCTCCGACAATTCATT
The DNA here is from genome assembly GCA_006410675.1 of Oreotragus oreotragus. Lineage (NCBI taxonomy): Eukaryota > Metazoa > Chordata > Mammalia > Artiodactyla > Bovidae > Oreotragus > Oreotragus oreotragus. The sequence goes on from SJYX01019240.1 coordinate 50,294, forward strand.
TCCGAGTGTTAGCCAAGAGCCCAGTTTCGGGCCCTGGAAGGGGTCCGCCTTCCTGCAACAATACGATGTGTTACACCTATGTAACCCTGATGTAAACTATGGACTTAATAATAATTCATTAGTAATAATTGGGCTTCCCTGATAGCTCAGTTGGTAAAGAATCCGCTTGCAATGCAAGAGGCCCCAGTTCGCTTCCTGAATGGGGAAGATCCGCTGGAGAAGGGAAAGGCTACCCACTCCAGTATTCTGACCTGGAGAATTCCATGGACTGTATAGTCCATGGGGTCGCAGAGTTGGACACGACTGAATAATTGATAATCAAATGTCAATACAGACTCATCAGTTGTAACAAATGTACCACTCTAATGCAACGTGCATCATAAGAAGGGAGACCCTGAGGGTGTAGTGCATATGGGAACTCTCTGACTCATTAAATTTTTCTGTAAATCTGTTTTTTTTTTTTTTTGGCTGCACGTGATATATACAGAATTTTAGTTCCCCATGCAGGGGAACCTGTGCCCTGCAGTGAAAGTGATGAGTCCTAACCTTTGGACCACTAGGGAGTTCCCTAAAACTGGTTTTTGAACAAAAAAAAAAGTCTATTTTAAAAAAAGAAAAAAGTTTGTAAGGTTTTTATCTCATGGAGCAGATTTTAAATTAACATGTAAGCTTTTAAGGAATTAAATTAGGTTCTTGGACTCAGGGATGAAAGCAGGACGAAATGAAAAAGAGGCTTTTGGACTCAGTCTTTTAGAAGGAGGACTCAGGCTGAGAAAGCTATTTAGTTGCAAACTCAGTTTTCCAAATAAAAAGGAAGTATGACTCAGAAGACCAAGCCAAGGCTGGAAGAACAACCCCCCAGGGCGAAGTCCTTGAAGAACCCTTGTGAGGACCGTCTGCACTGATTTACAGGGCTAGAGCCTGCGCCCAGAGTCTGGGCCCACACCACGATGGCTGAGACTCTCAGGATCCTGGGGTCGGGTGAGGATATTTTCCATGTGGGAGGGATGTGAGCTGTGGGCAGCCGTATCAGACTGTGTTTTCCCAAAACCATCACGACGGCATCTCCCAGTCCTTCCTGCTCCCTCACCTGTGAGCTGGGCATTGCGTCCCCCTGTGTCCCCTCCCTTTGCAGCTGGGAAGGCTTGTTGTTTGATTGTAACCCTTGACCTTGGAGCCCTGTATGCAAGGAAGCCCAGAGCACCGGGGGTGTATGAGATACCTGTTGCCACATAGCAAGTTAGCACAAACTTAGTGGCATAAAATGACACATGTTCATCATGGCACAATTTATGTGGTCAGGAACCCGGCCACCACTTAGCTAGGTTATCAGCTTCAGAGCACCTCCCAGACTGCAGCCGGGGCTATTGGCAGAGGCTGAGTCTCATCTGAAGGCTCAGCTGGGGATGTGTCCATGTCCAAGCTCACATGGTTGTGGGCAGACTCAGCTCCTCAAAGCCTCTTAGATGGAAAACCTCAGGTTTTAGCTGACTAAATCGGAGTTTCTTGCCACAGAGGACTCCCAACTTAGCAACTTGTCCATCAAAGCCAGTAAGAAAGATGGGTCGCTCAGTCACGTCCAGCTCTTTTTGACCGCATGGACTGCAGCACACCAGGGTTCCCTGTCCTTCACCATCTCCCTGAGTTTGTTCAAACTCATGTCCGTGGAATCGGTGATGCCATCCAACCGTCTCATCCTCTGCCGCCCCCTTCTCCTTCTGCCCTCAATCTTTCCCAGCCTCGGGGTCTCTTCCAAGGAGTCGCCTCTTCGCAAGAAAGATGGTCGGCTGGCAAAATGGGCGTTACAATCTCGTGATCTGTTCATGGAAGCAGCCACCGGTGACTGCCACTCCTCAAAGCCTCTTAGATGGAAAACCTCAGGTTTTAGCTGACTAAATCGGAGTTTCTTGCCACAGAGGACTCCCAACTTAGCAACTTGTCCATCAAAGCCAGTAAGAAAGATGGGTCGCTCAGTCACGTCCAGCTCTTTTTGACCGCATGGACTGCAGCACACCAGGGTTCCCTGTCCTTCACCATCTCCCTGAGTTTGTTCAAACTCATGTCCGTGGAATCGGTGATGCCATCCAACCGTCTCATCCTCTGCCGCCCCCTTCTCCTTCTGCCCTCAATCTTTCCCAGCCTCGGGGTCTCTTCCAAGGAGTCGCCTCTTCGCAAGAAAGATGGTCGGCTGGCAAAATGGGCGTTACAATCTCGTGATCTGTTCATGGAAGCAGCCACCGGTGACTGCCAGGAGGTAGAGTTCCCTGGAACCTTCTCAGAAGCCACCTGCCGTGGGGCGGTCACAGCAGCCGCTCAGGTGGGCAGTCCTGGACTTTAAGTCTCCCCAGCCCAGGTGCAGAAGCGTGAGCACAGGGCCTTCCTGGGGCCCCCTCACTGCACTCTCTCCCATCTTCCTGCCCCAACCACGACCTCCGCTGTCTGCCTCCATTTCTGAGCTCTGCGGCTTTTGCTCACTTTTTTCTTCTCTCTCCTGTCAACTTCTTTCTGGTCCTTTCCCTGACCGATCCCCTCAGGATTCCAGGCCCGAATGGTCAGACTTGGCTTTGGCAGGCCACCTGAGGATCACTGCTTTTGTCTCCTGACCCCAGAGGGGCTGGCTCACGCAGGGCGGTGTGGCCATCTTTGCCTGGCCTCAGCTCAGCCCAGCGGCTCTGTCCTCTGCTTGGCTCAGCGTCTCTGCTGAGTCAGACTCTTCTCTGACTTGTGGCTGTCCCTGAGCTTGAACTTGTCAGATGACTGGGGCCTTACTGTGTGGGATTTACGGTAAAGGTGTGGCTCTCCTGACGTTCTCCTGTGCAATCTGGGAGTGTATCTGCCCCCAGCTTTCCAGAAAGTGCTTGGCAATGAAACTTAAATGACTTTTAAAAGTGCCCAGGTGCTTTGTCCCAGTGATTATAGTGTTTTCTCGTTGGTTGATTCAATATATATTTCTTGATGACTCATGATGGTCCCTGCCCTCTAAAGCTTATACTTTAGTAGGGGAAACAAACGTTAGCCAAGGAACCAAATAAGAAGGTACAGTGAGGACTTCCCTGGTAATCCAGTAGATAAGACCCCGTTACCTCTGAGGCAGGGGGTACGGGTTCGATCCCTGGTCAGGGAACTAAGATACCACATGCCACAGCTCAGCCAAAAAAATAAAAATATAAGTAAAATATGTATATGCAGCTTAAGTTTTATGAAAAAGAAGAAGGTACAGTGAGGGTGTACACTAAAAGGTTCACATCTGGGGTCTAGGGTCTGGGGGAGCTTCTTTGTAGAAGGGGAGATTGGGTTGAGATCAGAAAGATGAACAAGAGTTAACCAGGAAAAACAAAGGGGGAAGAGTCTGCAGGCAGAGAACAGCCTTGCAAAGGCCTTAGGGTAGGAAGAAATATGGTCTATATAAGGAACTCAGATATGAAAACCACTCTTAATAGCAGAAAGAGAAGAGGAACTAAAGAGCCTCTTGATGAGGGTGAAAGGGCAGAGTGAAAAGGCTGGCTTAAAACTGAATATTCAAAAAACTAAGATCATGGCATCTAGTCCCATGACTTCATGGCAAATAGAAGAGGGAAAAGAAGAAGCAGTGACATCTTTTATTTTCTTGGGCTCCAGAATCACTGAGAACGGTGACTGCAGCCATGAAATTAAAAGACACTTGCTCCTTGGAAGGAGAGCTGTGACAAACCTAGACAGCTTATTAAAAAGCAGAGACCTTTGCCAACAAAGGTCCATATATATAATCAAAGCTATGGTTTTTCCAGTAGTCATGTACAGATGTGAGATTTGAACCATAAAGAAAGCTGAGCATTGAAGAATTGGTGCTTTGGATTTATGGTGCCAGAGAAGACTCTTGAGAGTCCCTTGGACTGCAAGATCAAACCAGTCAATCCTCAAGGAAATCAGTCCTGAATGTTCATTGGAAGCAGTGAATGTTCATTGGAAGCTGAAGCTGAAACTGCAATCCTTTGGCCACCTGATGCGAAGAACCAACACATTGGAAAAGACCCTGATGCTAGGAAAGATTGAAGGGAGCAACAGAGGATGAGATTGTTGGAAGGCATCACTGACTCAATGGACATAAATCTGGGCAAACTCTGGGAGACAGTAGCTGACTGGAGCTTGGCGTGCTGCAGTCCATGGGACTGCAAAAACTTTGACAGGACTTAGCCACTGAACAACACGCCAGTCATCAGATGGGGGCAGGGAGGGCATTCATCAGCCAGGGCTGGACCTCTGAAGGACACGCCTTAGAAGGCGCCTCTGAACTTTGGCCCTTGTCCCCTCGGCTCGCCTTGCCTCCTCCTCCTCCTCTTCCTCTATCCCTCTGCTGCCCTGCGGGAGGAGGAGCCAGGGTGAGCTTTCTGATGGGAAAACTGCAGCCCAGGAATGAGGGAGGGGAGGGGCTGGCATCCTTGCTGACATTTCACCAGTGACTTCAGCTCAAGGGGAAGCTGGGAATCTCTGGGAAGCATCCGTAGGAAATCGCAGGCCACCCCGTGTCTTGGGTCTTGTCTTCATCACAGCCTTTCTTGTTCACTCCACTGCAAGCTCATTTACAACCGGCCCCCGACCCCCGCCCCTCAACGCCCCCTCCACCCACCCCTCCCCCTCCTCCTTCTCGGTGGGGCTTCTCCTCCCCCAGGGCTGTTTCCTCTGCGCTTATCTCCGTAGCCGTAGCCGGGTGAAGCTGGAGTTATCTGGGTCCGTTGGAATCTCACAGGGAGCGAACAGCCACCCCGGCTCAGGCCCCGCCCCCGGCCCGTTCACTCGGAATCTCTGGGGCGGAGCTTTCTACCGGCTCCCTGGGCCGAGCCCGCCCCTCTGCTGGCGGTAAGCCAGAGGTCCGGGCTGAGGGCCCTGTGCCACAGCACGATGCCTTCCTGCGCGAGCCCAAACTTGTGTGCCTCGGCTTCCTTGTCGGCTTCGAGGGGATAAAGATGCCTGTCCTGGGCTGCCCTGGGGTTGGGTGGTGCCCCTGCATCCCCAAGTGGACGGTGAGCGAAAGGGCAGGAGCCACAGCTTCCTCGGTGCTGCGTGCAGAAGGGGACCGGCAGCCGGTGGGAACCGGGACCCAGGCGGAAAGGAAGGCCAGGTGTCTCCACTTATCATAAGAGTCTCCAGCGTACAGTTCTCGGTACAGTTCTCCAGAGTAAGTGAATGCTCACTGGCTTTCATTTAAAACATAAATAAATACAGGGCCTGCCAGACAGGGCCAGTGGGAGTGTTGGGAAAGGGCTGGCAGCCCTCAGGGGCTGCAGGTGGGCGAGGTCACAGAGGGGAGACACACGGGTCCCCCCCCCCATGCTCCGCCTCGCCTTGGGCAGTCCTCATGTTCTAAAAGCGCCCCTTCACGGAGACTTCATGGCGGTCCACTGGTTAAGACTCTGCGCTTCCTCTGCAGGGGGTTTGGGTTCAAGCTGTAGCAGGGAACTAAAATCCTGCATGCCACGTGGTGCGACCCAAAAATTAAAAGTGTCCTTTGAGAAGCTGCCAGATAAAATACAAGCTGCCCAGTTAGGTTTGAGCTTCAGATAAGCAAAATATGATTTTTGTAGTATAAGTATGTCTCATGTAGTATTTGGGATATCCTGGCGCTAAAAAATGATTATTTGTCTGAAATTAGAATTTAACTGCACATCCTGTTGTTGTACTTGCTATATCTGGAAACCCCATGTTTTCAGTCCCCAGACCTAGACTTGTCGTCCTGGAAGGAAGGTTTGACCATCCCCGACTCGGGGTTCCCAAACACCAGGCTGGGGACTGGGGCCAGCCTGTGACAAGCCCTCACCCATCAGAGGCAAAATGAAACAAGTGAGCAGAACGCAAAGAGGTGAGGTTCTGGGGGGTTGTTTGGGGCTTTTTTTTTTTTTTAAGCAAAGTTGAGATATTCAAAGGACTGGTCTTTTTTTTTTTAAGATTTATTCTTTATTTATTTTTGGCCGCGCCGGGTCTTCCTTCTTGTGCGCAGGCTTCCTCTGGTTGTAGCTCTTGGGAGTTGTTCTTCGTGGCAGAGGATGGGCAGTCGGGCTCTGTAGCTGTGATGCATGGGCTCAGCTGTGCCACGGCACGTGGGATCTTAGTGCCCGGACCAGGGATCGAAACCGTGTCCCTTGCGTTGGCAGATGGGCTCCCCACCACTGGAGTGCCAGGGAAGTCCCAGAGGGCTGGTCTTTATCCTGAACATTTCCCTTCCTACATGCACAGATGTCCCACATGAGAAAAAGTCCTTTAAAAAAACAAACAATGGTAATGGGAAGTAGCATGTGTCTTTTTTTAGATATATCTTTTTGTCAAAATTAAAACATTGTCCCTCCATCTTAAAGTCTCCAGTTAACAGGACTTCCCTGGTGGCCCAGTGGCTAAGACCTCGTGCTTCCAAATGCAGGGGCCCAGGTTCGATCCCCGATTGGAAAGTAGATTCCGAATGCTGCAATGAACTAAAGAGCCCGCCTGCCTCAACTAAAAAACATCCCACATGATGCAACTAATACCCAGCACAGCCATGTAAAACAATAAGTCAACATATTTTTAATGTCCAATTTGAAAAGCAAACAAAATTGGATTGTGAAATCTCAAAGCCAGGGGAGGCAAAATGATTGTCCACACACCAGATTCAGGGGGGTATGTGCCAGGGCCCCGGGCTCCAGCCTTACAACCTCCCACTCTGCGCCCCTCCGTGAGTCCCTCTTCAGCCCCTCCTTTCCCTGGCCCCAGCCAGCCTTCTGGCAACACCTGTTTGCCGCCCCACACCTGCCTCTCAGAGCTCTTCTCCAACTGTTGGACCTTGTGGTCTGGCTGTGACCTCCCTGCTGTGCTTCTTCCTAGCTGGGATCCTCAGGAAAAGCCCTAACCTCTCTGCTCTTGCGTTTTCGTGCCCTTGGGGTGGAGACAGTGACCCCAGTGCTCAGGAGGCTGCACGGGTGTGCCCACGTGCCATGTTCTTCACGTTGCACACTTATAATCTGTGCAGTTTTCTAGTGTCCATGCCACAATTCAATAAAAGCGTTTATTAAAAATTAACAGCTAAGTTAAGGCTCCATTAGCAAAGAGGCTTCCCAATCGAGAAAAGCTGACACGCTTTATCTTGCTTGGAAATGTTATTTGTTGTTGTCATTACCTCCAACTTTTAAATGGGAACAGTAATTTATTATTTGTTGCCTGCATGCAGCTGGCAGAACCCACCACTAAGGAATAAAAGGATCTTCAGCTAAGCTCACACTTAGGGCAGTTTAATGAGGTCTTATTCTTCAAAATTAACCTTCAAACCCATTACATTCCAGGAAACAAAATTTACACTAGTTTTCCATTTTTAATGGGCTTACAATAAAAGGAAATATTTACAGCTCAAAATAAAATAGATGGCACTTTAAGTTCATTTTTTCAAGTTACCCCAAATAGACATAACAGACAGAGAAAGACACATAAACCATATAAAGAGAAACTTAAAAGACATAACCGTAATAAAAAAAACAAGATGCCCATCTCCATGTAACAGACAGTAAGCCAGGGAACGTCTGGAGCCACACTCAGCAGGGATGTCAGCTATGCACGTGGACAGGTAGAAGGAAGCAACCAGCGCTTCCAAGCCGTGACACCCAGGGACTGAGCAACTGGGCCCCCAGTATGCCCAGCATCCCTCCAGGAGATGGGTTCCCTGAGCCAACAGGAAACGCCTTCATTGTTCTGGAGTGGGACCACCAGGAGGCCAAGTGGAAACAGCTGGAAAACCGGGGAAGGCAGTGGAATGGGGGAGGATTGAAGAGAAAGAAACATCTACTCAAGATGAATCTAGGGACTTCAGTGGTCCAGTGGTTAAGAATCCACCTTGCAATGCAGGAGACACGGGTACGATCCCTAGTCAGGGAACGAAGATTCCCATGTTGCAGAGTGACTCAGCCCATGAGCCACGGCTACTGAGGCTGCACACTCTCGAGCCTCTGCGCCCTGACAGAAGGCCCCACGTGACGCAGCTAAGACCCGGTGCAGCCAAATAAATACATATTATTAGTAAGACGTCTAAAAACCTGAGCCCCAAAACGCGGGCACTGCTGGTGCTAATAGAGACACTCAAGAAAAATCAACCATGGAGATGTGAAATCGCACCATGATTTCCATACGAAACACAAATAATAGAAGAATCTGAAAATGATATGTAGGACTATCAGAGAAAGTTTTAAAATTATGAAACCCAAACAGGCTTAAATGAAACAAATATAGGTGATCATGAAAAAGAATCAACTGGAAATCCCAGAGTTTTCAGGATCTTAATTCCCTGACCAGGGATGGAACCTGGGCCCCAGCAATGAAGAGTACTGAGTCCAAACCACAGGACTGCCAGGAATTCCCACCAAAATCATTCGAAGACAAAATTCAGCACAGGAAAAATAAACATCAGTTCACACTCACATACTTAAGAGTGAAACATCCAAGGATAAAAAGAAAATCTGAAAAGCTGTCAGAGATGAAAAGACAGATTATCCACAAAGAAGTGAATAGATTTTAGCAGATTTCTTGTAGTCCGAAGCAGTATTTTCCAGGGCTAAAGGAATACAACTATCATTCTAGAATTCTATCGCAGTCAAACTATCATTCAAGAGTGAGAACAGAGAACAGATATTTCAGACATGCAAAGTCTGAGAATTCCCCTTCCACAACCCTCCCCTGAGAGGAGCAGGGCAGGGTCAGGAAACAGAGCGGGGAATGGCTTCACCAAATGACAAAACAGGACAGAAATAATACAGGATGTGGAGGTGGAAACGGAGGGGTGGCGTGGATGACCAAGCCCGTGGAGATGGAGGGGGTCATGGGGACGGGGAAGTGGAGGGGCTGGTGAGAACGGTGGAGGCATGGAGGCGGCGGCGATGATAAAAGCAGAGGACTCCGTGGGGCGAAGACGGTGATGAGGAGGTGGGGATGGGGGGAAAGCAGGTGATGGAGCCGCAGCTGTGGGCTGGCATCGACCTCACGGGGAAGGTGCCCAGCTTTCTGAATGGGTGCAAACAGCCTTAGTTTCTCCTTTGTCACCCTCATTGCCTCTTAGGCAGTTGGAGAAGCTTTTCCTTCACCTTCAGCACCCAGAGCCACCTCATCTTTGCTCAGCTAGACCCGCTGGGGCATATTCAAACAACCAGACTGATCCGACCTAAAAAGTCAATGTCACACTCCATTCAGAGGTGCAGGACCGGAAATGAGACTGCTCTTCACCTCCTGGCTCCGCTCCACCCCTCCACATCCCCTCTTCCGTCACTCTGCCTTCTGACTCCGCGGGGCTGGAGGGAGAAGGAACAGGGGCAGAGCCGCTCGGGGGGGTGCTGGCACGGTGTCGCCTGCCCTGGAGTCCTGAGACGGGCTGGGTGGGTGTTCACGCACAGGCTCTGCCGTGGAGACGCCGCAGCCCCGGCCGGTCGTCCAGTGCACTCAGGCAGCCAGCCCTCCAAACACCCCTGACCTGGCCCACCCTGCGGGCCAGAAGAAATGCAGAGTGTGGCCACCCAGGGGACCTTCAGAGCCATCGCTGATCATCTGCACACAAGGCCAGGCCTCCCAAGGACACCCCACCTCTCGTGTCCCTGGGTGCAGTTCTAAAGCTCAGCAAAGGCCCAGCTGAGGGTCTGCCCTCAAGGACTGCCTCTGTTGGCTGGGGTGGGATGGGGGATATGCCCTCCCCCACTCCCCCCTCTATTCCTAAAACCTTGCCTCCAGCCAAGCGCTGTCAGCTTCCAGCATCCTGTGTGCTCTTGTGGCCTTGACCTGGGCACTCTGTGTGCTTTGAAAAGTGAGAGTGAAAGTCACTCAGTTGAGTAAGACTCTTTGTGACCCCATGGACTATACAGTCTGTGGAATTCTTCAGGCCAGAATACTGGAGTGGGTAGCCATTCCCTTCTTCAGGGGATCTTCCCAACCCAGGGATCAAACCCAGGTCTCCTGCATTGCAGGTGAATACTTTACCAGCTGAGCCACCAGAGAAGGCCAAGAATACTGGAGTAGGGTAGCCTATCCCTTCTCCAGCGGATCTTCCCAACCCAGGAATCAAATCAGGGTCTCCCGCATCGCAGGCAGATTCTTTGCCAGCTGAGCTGTGTGCTTTACAGGCACCAATTCATTGAAGCCTCATCACAGTCCCATTACACAGATGAGGAAACAGAAGTCACCTGCTCAGGGTCACACAGCTGCTTACCAGCGCAGCCTTAACCCAATCGCAGGCAGCACTCCTGGCACTGTGCTCGTAACCACTCTGCTGGCCTGCCTGCCCTCCGCTGGGCCGCTCTGCAGTCTCTGGGCAAGTCTGGAATAGAGTGTCCAGCCCCCCGTCTGACACGCGCAGGCTCTGTCTTCTCGGCTTCCAGACTTCACCCAGACCCTGGGTATGGGGGAAAACTGGTTGGATGGGGGAGCCCAGGAGTTCCTGGGGTGAGGGAGTAAAGGAGTGGTTATTCTTAGCCTAGACTTTCAGCATCCTATTCACAGGCAGGGCCTCCTGGGGGCGGGCCTCCGGGCTCTAACCCTGTAACCGCAGGCACTGGACTCGGGGGATCATCATCGCAGTGCCTGTGCAAGGCGGTCTGCTGACCCAGCCCTGGGCAGCCGGCGGTGACTCAGCCCTGGGAAATTACAGGCTTCCCAGGATCAGCGGGCCGAGAGGGGCCTAAATACAGGTTGGGGGAAGGAGGGGTGGGCAAAGCCAGAGTGGGGGCAGGGCCTCTGCGCGCGTGACCTGGATCACACCTTCCGGGGGCCACAGACGGGCCTCTGCAAGGGGAGGTGAAGGGGACACAGATAGCCGTGGGAGGTGGGGGACAAGGAGACAGGCCCCAGCAGGAAAGAAGGGGAGAGAGATCAGGACAGGCCTGGGGACTGGGCCCTGCCTCAGCTCCTCCTCGGGGATGCAGGATGAGCCCCCTCTCGAAGGCCACATGCGGACTGAGAGAGATTGGCCCTGTCCGTACGCGTCTGGAACCTTCCAGTGCTCCAAATCATGACCACCCAGGAGATCACACCCGTCCATCCCAAAGGNCTCCTCGGGGATGCAGGATGAGCCCCCTCTCGAAGGCCACATGCGGACTGAGAGAGATTGGCCCTGTCCATACGCATCTGGAACCTTCCAGTGCTCCAAATCATGACCACCCAGGAGATCACACCCGTCCATCCCAAAGGGAATCAGCCCTGGATATTCAGTGGAAGGACTGATGCTAAAGCTGAAGCTCCAGTACTCTGGCCTCCTGAGGCCAAGAGCCAGCTCATTGGAAAAGACCCTGATGCTGGGAAAGATTGAAGGTGGGAGGAGAAGGGGACGACAGAGGATGAGATGGTTCGCCAGCTCAACGGACGTGGGTTTGAGCGAATTCCGGGAGACAGTGGAGGACTGGGGAGCCTGGCTGCTGCAGTCCACAGGGTCACAGAGAGTCAGCCAGACTTAGCAGATAACACACCGCAGGGCGAGCCTGGGAAGCAGTCTCACCTTATTGCACTCCTGAGCCCAGGCCTGGGCTGTGGGTTAGGATTTCTGAATTGGCAGAAGGAGGAGGGGCTGGGGCTGATTCTCCCTGGTGCCCCTCGCTCCCCACGCCCTGCCTTCCTCCCACCAGGGAGTTGGGCACAGAAAGGGACTTTGCGCGTTTCTGGCAGGAAACGGAAAAGAGAGAAGGACTGGCCTCCAGGCTTCCTTACTTTCTGTCCTAATCCCCTCAAAGTGGCCCGCTTCCTCCTCCTCCTCCTCCTCCTCCTCCTCGGCCTCCCCTGGGCCCCACCCGGCGGATGGGGGGTGTTTACACACTGACCCGGTGACCCAGATTCCAGGCGGTAAGGAGCTGGAAGGGAGGCTGGCAGGTTCTGAAAGGCCGCAGCCATTCCTCGGGAAACAAAGGCCAGTGATGGAGCTCTGAGTGTTAGGCCCACGGAACTTTCTAGAGGTGTGTGCAGCCTCCACCCTTGTTTGCTGTGAGGTCACCAGGCTCAGGCACTGGGGCAGCAGGAGAGGAGCAGAGCCAGGAGATTCGGGCTGCAATGGTCCCTGGGCTCAGTGGGGTCAAGGGGGGCCAAGCGCCCCCGTGCTAAAGAATCTGCCTGCCCATGCAGGAGATGCCAGACACGCAGGTTCGATCCCTGGGTTGGGAAGATTCCCTGGAGAAGNCGCAGTGGTCCCTGGGCTCAGTGGGGTCCTCGGGGCTTGCGCCCTAGCTTTTCCTTCCCCAATCCAAAGGGCACAGCCATCCTCATTCACCACCTCGACTGCCAGAGTGACCAACATCCGGGGCAGAGGCCGCTTTCCCGCTGGACCTCTGCCTTCTCTCCGTCCCTCAGTTCGGGAGCAGTGGGCTCTGCCTCCCCGGCCGGTGCCTCTCAGTGGAGGGCAGACCCTCAGGACCACCCCGCAGCCTGGGCTCCTTGCCCGTCGCGGTCACTCCAGCATGGCACCCCTCCAGCTGGGGGTCGCTGGGGGAAGCTGGCTAGACTGCGAGTCTGGCCCTTGGCTCACGGGTCCAGCAGGAGACAGTTCCTCAAACTTTTCACAGACCCTGCCTGGGCCCAGGTCCTGTGTTCATCACTGTCTTTCAAACAGACGCTCCATCATTCAGTCAAATAATTAGGGACATCCAGGGACATCTGAGTGTTAGGCCCACGGAACTTTCTAGAGGTGTGTGCAGCCTCCACCCTTGTTTGCTGTGAGGTCACCAGGCTCAGGCACTGGGGCAGTAGGAGAGGAGCAGAGCCAGGAGATTCGGGCTGCAGTGGTCCCTGGGCTCAGTGGGGTCAAGGGGGGCCAAGCGCCCCCGTGCTAAAGAATCTGCCTGCCCATGCAGGAGATGCCAGACACGCAGGTTCGATCCCTGGGTTGGGAAGATTCCCTGGAGAAGGAAATGGCAACCCACTCCAGTATTCTTGCCTGAAAAGTTCCACAGACAGGGGAACCTGGCAGCCTACAGTCCAAGGGGTCACAAAAGAATCAGACACGACTGAGTGACTGAGCATCCTCACCCTGGATAAGACGGTGTAGACAGGTCCCTTCCTGCTCCTCTCTGCAAAACACAGCTACAAACCCTGGGGTGATGCAGGAGGCAACCAAAGGGGGTTCTGATGAGTGGAAAGAGAAGGCGAGCTGATCAGGAATCCCAAGGCTGAGTCTGAATGGGAAACAGCTGAGCATCTATGATCCCCCAGCCCCCCGTCCCTACCCAATGGAAGCCGGCAACCCAGATGTGCCTTCCTCAAGCAGGCTCACTGCTCTGCTGACTGACCCAAAGCCTCACCAAACACAGGCTCTGCCAGGCAGAACCAGCAAGGGGACCGACCCGGAGCCCCCGACGTTAAGTGNATCAGGAATCCCAAGGCTGAGTCTGAATGGGAAACAGCTGAGCATCTATGATCCCCCAGCCCCCCGTCCCTACCCAATGGAAGCCGGCAACCCAGATGTGCCTTCCTCAAGCAGGCTCACTGCTCTGCTGACTGACCCAAAGCCTCACCAAACACAGGCTCTGCCAGGCAGAACCAGCAAGGGGACCGACCCGGAGCCCCCGACGTTAAGTGGCCAGGTGTCAGGTGGTGGTATGACTTTTGTTTCAATCATCACATTTGATTTAGAATCCTCGTCGAGGAGGAAAGTGTATTGTACCTACATTTTCTGCTCTTTCCCTTGTTCTTTATGCCTTCCTGATGCTTTAAGATTCCTTCTTTTATTATTTCCCTTCTGTCTTAAGAGTTNTCATCACATTTGATTTAGAATCCTCGTCGAGGAGGAAAGTGTATTGTACCTACATTTTCTGCTCTTTCCCTTGTTCTTTATGCCTTCCTGATGCTTTAAGATTCCTTCTTTTATTATTTCCCTTCTGTCTTAAGAGTTTCCTTTCGCCATTCTTTAGATCTCTCGGCTGACAGAGGAGGCCCTTCCTTCTGGAACGGCCTGTTCTGGAATTTAAAATTCACAGTCGAGGGACTTCCCTGGCGGTTCAGTGGCTGGGACTCTGCGCTTTCAATGCAGGGGACATGCATTCTATCCCTGGTCGGGGAACTCAGATCCTGCACGCCACACAGAATAGCCAAAAAAATTCACATTCAACGGTTCTTTCATTTCAGACTGCCCTCAGACCTTGCCGAGGACAAGTGTCCTGGCACGCGTCTGTGAGCTCAGCCAACACGGATTCTGCCACACCGCTCAGAGCCAGCTCCACGTCCTCCTTGGAGGCACACCCTGAAGTACCCCCAGCCAAACCCAGCTGGAGCTGGGCTTCTGGTGCATCCTCTGACCTCCCTCCTCCTCCTTGGCTTCCCACTCCCTTGCAATTGACTTAAAATTGTGTAATTAAAAGTTTGGTTCATTACAGCAGACAGGTGACACCTTCAGGAGCTCACAGACTGGGGTGAGGTGAACCCAGGACAGGTGAACCACGATGGTAAAACCTGGTGAGAGCTCGGAGGGGGAGCAGCCTGCAAGGTGAGCACGGACCAGGAGCACACATCCTAATGTGGAGGAGTCGGGGAAGGCTTCCTGGAGGAGGTGGCCTCCTAGAGGTCAAGTTCCTCAGGTTAGGCAGAGGGAGGGAACATTCCCAGCAGAGGTGACTGTGGTACCAACCAGCCTGGGTGGGAATCCCAGGCCCTGAGCCCACCCACAGGCTGTGACTCCTTTGGGCCTTAGTTCCCCTGTCTTTAAGACTGAGAAGGAACTCACTCGGGGCGGGGGAGGGAGGAGGGCAGGGGAGCGCAGTGTTACCTGCCTTGCAGTGAGGCTCAGCGAGGACCAGCCCTGAGAAGGAGGGAGGCCCAGTCCCCACAGGCCCCGGGAGTGTCCACTGAAGGTCCCAAGGCCCAGCGCTGGGTATCAGACCCTTCCCCTCGTTGCGCAGTCTGCTGACCTCCGTGCTTCCTTCCAGGAGCTTCTGCCGGTGGGAAGGGCCAGGTAAGCCCTCAGCCTGCCCTTGTTCCAGACTAGGGGATGGCCGGCTGCTCTCCACCTGCTCTGCAGCAGGTGGCGCTGTGGGGGGGGGGCTGCCTCCCCTGCACTCCACCAGGCGGCGCTGTGGACTTAGGCTGGGGGGTGGCCAGCTGCCCTCCACCTGCGGTCCAGCAGGCGGCGCTGTGGACTTAGGCTGGGGGGTGGCCAGCTGCCCTCCACCTGCGGTCCAGCAGGCGGCGCTGTGGACTTAGGCTGGGGGATGGCCAGCTGCCCTCCACCTGCGGTCCAGCAGGCGGCGCTGTGGACTTAGGCTGGGGGGTGGCCAGCTGCCCTCCACCTGCGGTCCAGCAGGGGCGCTGTGGACTTAGGCTGGGGCCGCCTCGCCACGGGGACCCATGGAGAGCCCAAGGGAGGCAGGACGGGCGGTGTTTCCACTTGCAGAGTGGGGAGAGCATCCTTCATGGTCCCCGTACCCCCTCGCTCCAGAGAAGAGGAGGGGGTGAAAATCCGAGCCCGTTTTCAAGTGCTTCATTTCTAAATTATCCTGGAACTGTGGCGTTTGGAGTTGAGAAGAACCTTCGAGATCTCCTCCCAGACAGAACAAACCGTGCGCATTCCCTGATCTCTGAATATAACGCCCACCCGGCGCTGAGGTGCTGGGTTTTGGTTTCGCCTTCAGAGGGATCCTCCCTCTACTGTTAGGTCTCGTCAGGCAGGTGGGAAGGTCGGGTCTCAGAGAGGCTGAGAGACTCACACCAGGGCTGGAAGTCTGACCCCACACGCCCAAGCTGGGTGCGCTGGATGATGCGGTTTGCAGCCCGAGGCCCCTGGAGGGCTGGACACCCCAGTTCCCTGCCCGGCAATGTTCTCCTGTAGTAAGGACCTTGACGATCCATCTTCATCCTCATCCAACCAGGCCCACCTCTCAGACTCCAGAACTGCAGCCCTGAACATGGCCTGAGTCTGAGACTCCCATCAGAGGAGAGCACTGGGGTGTGTGGGCAGCTGGTGCTGTTTAGATCAGGAGGTGAGAGAAGGTGGCCAAGACCTGGTGGGGAGATGGCAGGTGCAAAGGCCTGGGACAGAGACCAGCCTGATTTGCTGTGATCACATCTGAGAAAGAAAGGGAAACATGGGTGTGACTGAAAGGTCTGCAGGTCACCGTGATCATCATCACTGGTCTCTTCACAGTAGCTAATGTTTATAGAACTCTTGCTCAACACAGGCTCAATGCTAACAGAGTGCACCATACACTTAATTAATTTGTTTGTTTATTTGGCTGTGCTGGACCCTAGTTATGGGATGCAAACTCTTAGTAGCAGGGCATGTGAGATCTAGTTCCCTGATCAGGAATTGAACCCAGGCCCCCTGAAGCTGGAGCTCAGAGTCTTAGCCACTGGACACCAGGGAAGTTCCATCATGTCCCACAGCTTCCCCAGCGCCAGGCAGGCAGCCTGTGGCAGAGCTGGCCCCCTGACTCCGGGGTGCCCGCAGTTCAGTCTGCAGTTATCCAGCCCGCAGGCAGGAGACGGAACAGGAACAGACCCCAAGGCTGCGGGACTCGCCTGGAGCAGGATGAGAAACCCCCATCCGGCTTTGATGAGGCCGCTCCAAGGGAGTCGGAGGACAGGCTGAAAACAGAAGCGACATTCTTCTCATTTGCAGGCAACTTCCCTCCAACGAGCATGTCATGTGCCGGGCCGCTGACCCCAGGGTGACAAAGTCAAATGCGTGACCAGATTCACTCGCCTTGTTCTGGGCGAACTCGGGCCTCACACCTCACACATACACTTATCACTGTCCCCAGAATAAATGTGTTTGTGATTTAGGAAATTCCACACCGTGTCTAATTTCATTCATTAAACAAAATCAGGAAGTAATCACAAGGGAATCTGGCATTACTAGAGGATTTTGGCCGGGGGATCCTGTCAGCAGCCTTTTCCCAGAGCGCATCTTCAAATCTGATCTGGCCGACTAGGAAGGTGTTTATTGGGGAACCTGCAGTCATGTCTGGATCTTGCTGATGACAATGACAATGAAGACGGTCCATGAGGCTCAGCGAAACAGCTGGAACTCATCCGGGCATCGTCCAGAGGCGAGCCCATCATTGTCTGGTCCAGATGTCCAGGCCCGAATCTGCAAGGCTGTGTTCTCTGTGTGGGACCGGGCGGGGGAGAGTCTGTGTCGGAGCCTGGAATCCAAACGCACTTGGCTCCTTGGTCCAGCCAAGGAGGCTCATTTCTGCCCAGCCTGGCCGTCTGCAGTCTCAGTGAATGCCGTGGGAGAACTGGACTTTGGAGGAATTCACGTTGCACCCTTCATTAAAACCGTGCTCCTCACAGCTGCTGCTGTGTTTGCAATGGGCAGAGCACCAGTCTAGGGGTACAGGGCCAGAGGTCGAGCTCCAGCTCTGCTTTTATGGACTTGCTGTGTTACTTTGGGCAAATGTCTTTACCTCTCTGGACCTCACTCTCTTCCAGTCATGAGAGTGTTGGATTAGAACAATGAGTCTCAAATGGGGATGGTTTTGCCCCCATAGGGGACAGTAGGCAAAGTCTGAGACATCCCTGGTGGTTACAGTTGAGGGTTGCCATTGGCACCTGGAGGGTAGGGGCCAAAGATGCTGCCAAACACCGTAGTGCATTAGACAGACCCCCCCCCCCAACCCCCCACAAAGAACGAGCCTGCCCTAGACTCCACTTCGTCGCTCAGATGGCAAAAGTCTGCCTGCAGTGCAGGAGGCCCAGGTTCGATCCTTGGGTCGGGATCCAATATTCCTACCTGGAGAATCCCAAGGACAGAGGAGGCTGGCAGGTTACGTCCATAGGGTTGCAAAGAGTCAGACACGACTGAGTGACTAACACGTTCATTTTCATGATGTCAGTGGGGCCAAAGTTGATGCTGGTTGTCCAGATGACAGGAGAGGACCGGGGCCGGCCCTGGCTGAGTCCAGATGACAGGGGAGGACCGGGGCCGGCCCTGGACGAGAGGACTCAAGTGGAGAAAGCCTGCTGCCCGGTTCTTCCCCCATCCTTGAAGCTGTCCGGGGAACACAATGACATTCCAATGGGTTCCCTTTGGCTCTGGGAACAGCGGAGGTGTGAGGAGCCAGCGGCCACGCCTGGGATTTGTGACTGTGAGCCCTGGGAATTCGGGGTCAAAACGTCATCTCAGGGCTCTGCAGAGTGTGGGGTGACTGAGACCCAGAGCCGCCCTCTCTGCTCCATCTGCCTTCATTTGTTCATCTGCTCGTAGCTTCAGAGACAGGCAGGCGTCCCCTTAACCTGATAGATATTCTCTGCCTGTTTCCAAAGGCAGTGGAGCCAGCACTCATCTTCACTTTCAAAAATCTGTGTTCCCCGTTCAGATCTGTTCTGGAAGGCGACCCTGCCCAGGAGATGGCCACCCACTCCAGAAACCCCAAACCGACTCCTAGCAACCGACCCCCGGCAAAGCCGAGCCGGATTTCAGGGAGGAGCCGGGCAAAGCTTTCCCCACTTGTCTCCAGTTTGTTTCCTCTTCAGCTTCCTCCTGTGATTTCTAAACCAAGCAGCTTCCTAGGACGCACACTGAAGTGTTTTAAAATGAGGCAATGAGAGAAATCACTTGTTCTCTGACGACAGCTGGTTGGTTATTTTAACGCGGGTTAGAGTCCCGCGTTTCTTGGACTCAGCGCTGACTTGGGAATGCTGCCGGCTTTGTGTCCACACGAGGGCGCTCTTGACCGTGGCTGCTGGGTATGGCTCGTGTCCAGGGTCAACACTGGAGCCCCTGGAATCTGGGCATCCATTTTCCTTTTTTTTTTTTTCTTTCTTTATAAACTATTTATTTACTTATTTGGCTGCACCAGGTCTTGGTCGCAGCACGTGGGCACCTTGATCTTCGCTGTGGCATGCCAGATCTTTAGTTGGAGCATACAGGATCTAGTTCCCCGACCAGGGATCAATCCCTGCACCCCCTGCATTGGGGACATAGTTTTAGCCCCTGGACCACCAGCAAAGTCCCAGGGCTGTGATTTTTTCAACCCTTGCTGCTGTCTGATTGCCTATAGGTGGCTGCTCAGCTGACCCTGGCCCTCTGTGAAGACCTGCTACTGTCCACCTCTCTCTCCACATCCTTCCCACCCATCACTCGGCACCAGTCCCTAAAGGATTTCTCATAAGGGTTCCAAAAAGCTGGAAGTGAGCTTGGTTCTGCAGCTGCTGAATCTAGAGAATCACTGAAGATGAATCAAGTCACCACACAAAAACCAACATCAGGACTTTCCTCGTGGCTCAGTGGATAAGAATCCCCATGCCGAAGCAGCGGACATGGGTTTGATCCCTGGTCGGGGAAGATTGCACATGCCGCAGAGCAACTGAGCCCAGGCGGCACACTACTGAGCCTGAGCTCCAGAGCCCTCAAGCCGCAGCTACTGAATCCACGTGCCCTAGGGCCAGCAGCTCTCAGCTACCGAGCTTGCATGCTCCTGAGCCCGTGAGCCTAGAGCCTGTGCGACGCAAAAAGAAGCCGCCACAGTGAGAAGCCTGTTCACTGCAACTTGAGAGTAGGCCCCATTCTCCACAGCCTGGTTGCAGCAACAAAGACCCAGCGCAAACAAAATTGTTGTTCAGTCATGTCCAACTGTTTGCGACCCCATGGACTGACTGCAGCATGCCAGGCTTCCCAGTCCTTCACTGTCTCCTGGAGTTTGCTCAGGCTCATGTCCATTGAGTCAATGATGCCATCCAACCATCTCATCCTCTGTCACACCCCTTCTCCTCCTGCCCTCAACCTTTCCCAGCATCACGGTCTTTTCCAATGAGTTGGCTCTTCGTGTCAAGTGGCCAATGTATTGGAGCTTCAGCTTCAGCATCAAGATAAACAAAAATAATTTAATTTAAAAAAACCAGCATCTGATGCATCAGAGATTTAAGTATTAAAAAAAAAGTAAAGCCACGAAACAAACTTAAGAAAGTAGCAAAATTTTTGTTGTTCTTGCATGTTGTGTGTGGCTTGCAGGGTCTCAGTTCCCCAACCCGGGAGTGAACTCGGGCCACTCCAGTGAAAACCTGGAATCCTAACCACTAGGCCACCAGGGAACGCCCCAACAATATAGGAAAACTTAGCATGGGGAAATCCTTTCTAAGCAAGATGTAAAACCCAGAAACTGTTAAGGAAAAGAAAATAGAGTTGACCTCATAAAGATTAACAGTTGCCCCATCTCATTCAGAGCTTAAACCAAAAAGCTGGTGGCCTCTCAGGACCCATAACGCCTTTGGGGACCTAGCTGATCCCCTCCCCCGCCGCCATCTCTGACCTCCTCCTTGTATTTGTCAGGCCAAGCCCCTTTCTGTAGTAGTGACGGATAAACCCTGACGTCAAGTGCAGTGGGGACTTACTCTCACTATAGTCCAGTGAGAGGCAGGCAGAGGCCATTTCCCATGGTGACTCAGGAATGCAGTCCATCCTGGACATGGGCCATCACCCTTTGAGTTTGTCCAGGGGCAGCTCATCTCCTCGGTACTGGGTCCCTGTCCCCAGCAGCCAAGTCCTGCAGTGGCAGAATCCAGGCACAGGTGAGGGAGGTGCCCGGCCACACCTGATGCCCGTCCTCACTCAGTTTGCTGAGCGGAACTCAGACTCTCTCTATTTTGCTTCTGAACACAAAGGATCTCCCACTGGCTTGTCTATCCGTGGGTCAGCAGAGAGCGATTCTGAAACCAGGTGATCAGGTCCCAGAGAGCTAAGCATCACCCCACCCCTGCCCACTGACCACCAGGGACCCTGCCCCTGCTCCAGGCCTCTCCCACAACGTCTATACTGCATGGATCCCCCAGACACCTCCGCAGTGTCAGCACAGACCCAGCACTCACACATGCATGCACACATAATCATGCCTACACACGCCAATGCCCGAGGGGGTACAAGGGTGGCGACGTCCTCTCCGAGAAGCACTGGTGGGGCAGAGCTGCTGGGCAGGGCTCAAGGTTTACCTGTCAGTGGGCGGCTCCGGACCCAGGAATTCAGGAAAGTGGGCAGGTGCCTCACCTTGCCCTCGGGGCCGCCCCACAGCTGGGCCAGGGCCGCCTTCCCCACCAGGCCCTGGAGGCCGGCTCGGGATACTTCTTGGGGACCCATGAACATATTTTTTTCTCCTAAAATCAGAAGGAAACATGAGCACAGTGTCTCTCAATTTCCAGGGTGGGGAAGCGGCTCTAGGAGCCCCCGTGGAGCTCTGATCCAGAGCATCCAGGGGACACCTGGTCTCTGCAACCGCGGGTTCCAAGTCCTCAGATTTGCCCACCTGCAGGTCGAACCAGCCACAGTCAGTTGAATCTGTGGATGTGAAACCTGCGGCCACGGGGGACTGACTGTCCCAGTGCTGAGTGTATAGTGAGTCCAGACTGCATCACATGCACTTTTATGCCTCCAGCCGTGAAACATCCTTGCTCACGTCTGATAGAGAAAGACAGCCTCCACCTGGGGCTTCCCAGGTGGCACTAGTGGTGAAGAACCTGCCTGGCAATGCAGAAAATGTAAGAGATGCAGGTTTAATCCCTGGGTGGGGGAGATCCCCTGGAGGAGGGCATGGCCACCCACTCCAGTAATTCTTGCCTGGAGAATCCCAGTGGACAGAGGAGCCTGGCAGGCCTCCATGCGGTCGCAGAATCGGACGACTATGATGGCTTAGCACACACGAGGCCAAAGCGAGGAGAACTCCATTTCACTCCATAGATATTTTGGGGTGTCTGCCCTGAGGCAGGTACTGTCCTTGGCCCCGGCGGGCACAGAGCCATGGGCCAGGAACACACCTACCCCATGTGAGTGCGAGAGCTGTGCCCCCCACCCCGGGCCTTGTGCTCAGCCCTGCACAGAGGGTGATGGGTTGGGGGTGGACAGAGAGAAGGTCCTGGAAGGCCCGGGAGCAGCTGTCCCCAGCACAGCAGGCTGTCTGTCCTCTGTTTCCATGGGCAGCCGAGCAGGGGGACAGTTGGCAACATCTAACCACCTCTGTGGCTCTCATTTCCTCCCTGAAATGGGAGGAGACGGTGCTGCAAAGCTTTCTTCTTTTGTGTGCCCTGCCTTCTGATCTCGCCTTTAGCAGCTTGTCTTCCATCGATGCCCAGCTCGTCCCCCTCCCGGTGGACCCTCCCCAGCAGGTGGCTGGTCCCCAAGTCCTTGGAGCCTCCCAGCTGTCCTGCACCCCCACATTGGCAGACCAGCTCTGATAACCACTTGCTGGCTGTATCTTGACAGCGACCTGAGGAGATAGCCTGCTTCCTCCCATTTTATCATCAGTGACAGCATTTTATCATCAGTGACAACAAGCAGGTGAGAACCGGGTCTGTGGACTCATGGCCGCTGCTCAGGGAGCACCCCCTCCCTCCTCTGGGCTGCACCTTCTTAAGCTGTAAGAGCTTGTGGCTCAGCTGGTAAAGAATCCGCCTGCAATGTGGGAGACCTGGGTTCAATCCCTGGGTTGGGAAGATCCCCTGGAGAAGGGAATGGCTACCCACTCCAGTATTTTGGCCTGGAGAACTCCATGGACTGTATAGGCCATGGGGTCGCAAAGAGTTGGACACGACTGAGCAACTTTCACTTTCAGATCAGTCTAAGCTCTTTGCCCAGCTCTGACAGCCTAGAATTTCATTCTACATAAACTAAAGAAGGATAAACCTATTGAGGGGAAAAACCCAAATCAACACACACACACACACACACCCAAGGAGAGATGATTCCAGATTAATCAGGTTTTTTGTTGTTGTAAGTGGTAAATGTCAAAGGCTTTGCAATGCCAGGACTGGAGCAAACTTTCTGCAATCTATCAAGTTTCCATAGGATGTATATACATAATAGGATGTATTTGTACAGAATGAGGCTTGGCATAAGGAACTGGCTCATGTGATCATGGAGGCTGACAAGTCTTGGGACCTGCAGTGGGTGAGCTGGAGACCCAGGAGAGCTGACGGCCTGACTCCTATCTGAAGGCAGGCAGATGGCAGACTCAGGAAGAGCCGGTGTCCACTCCAAAAGAGAAAAAGCCAGTGTCCCAGATCAAGGCCACTGGGGAGGAGGAACCCTCTCTTACTTATGGGAGGGTCAACCTTTTTGTTCTATTCAGGCCTTGAGCTGATTGGATGGGGCCCATCTGCTTTTCTCAATCTACCCAATAAATGTTAATTTCATCTAAAAAAAAAAACCCTCACAGACACACTCAGAACTGTATGGTGACCAAATAGCTGGGCCCCGCGGCTCAGCCAAATAGACCCATAGAATTAACCATCATACCTCTTCCAAGGCAAGATTTTAGCAGACATGAGAGCTGGAGTTTTCTCCCATGGCTGGGACTCCAGGCGCCTAGATGAAAGCAGAGACGCTCACTCGATGACGGGCATGCACATCTTCCTCGTGGCCACAAGGTGGCGCCCACGGACGCAATTCCCTGGAGGGAGCCGTGACTAACCTTCATCGGCCGGAAGGGGGCTCCAGCTGGGGGCTGAGGGTGGGTTTTGCTCTCTGACGGTAACGCAGGGACTCTGAGCAGGGGTGCAGACCAGCCTTGCAAAAGGGAAGGAGCAGGATTCGGCAGCCCGACAATTCCGTGGGAATCTGGATGCTTCTACAGGAGCAGCTGGGAGGGTCCCACTTTCTGGAGCCAGGCACTCGCCTCTCTTAGGGTCCCAGAAAGGGCCCAGAGACTCCTCTGCCCTTGTGTCTCACTTTGACACAGGGCATTTGGGGCTGGTGCACAGAGGCTCAATAATTTGGATACCCCAGGGCTCATAACTGGCTCTCTGTCGCTGTCAAAACCACACTCTTCGACCCAAAGGCAAGGTCGGAGTGGGAAAGTCTGGTTGCTTTTGTTTGAAGGAAGAGAAAGGGCGGGTCATAGGCAGCACTCGGCAAGGGGCAAAACTTTAAAGGGACCAGCCTCCAATTTTCTCCTGGAAGACCCCAGGAACCCGGCTGTCACTTGCTGCCAGCTGGCTGGCACTGCTTTGCTGTCCTGGGCACAGACACCACACACGCAGGGTACGTCCCCAGGCTCGGAACTTGGGCCATGGGTGCCAGAAGCACCCTTGTGATCTGGGTAAAAGGAAACCAGAAGTGTTAAGCTGCTCGGTTGTGGCCAACCCTGCAACCCCAAGGACTGCAGCCCACTCGGCTCCTTTGTCCATGGGATTTTCCAGGCGAGAATGCTGGAGTAGGCTGCCATTTCCCTCTCCAGCGGAACTTCCCAATCCAGGCACCCAACCGGGGTCTCCTGCATTACAAGCAGATTCTTTACTGTCTGAGCCACCAGGGAAGTCCAGGTAAAAGGAGGAGATTCCCAATGAAAGAACCAGCATTACTTTCCTTGTAGTGAAAACAATCCACCTAAAGCCCTAACTAAAAAGCAACAACAAACCTTACTATCCTAAGATAAAACAGAGACAAGCAAGAGCATAGTCGAATCCTCAGCTTGGTGGAAAGACCGCCCCACGCCCCCCATAACCTGGGCTGCATCCCCAGAAGGAACCATCACTTGGCCACGTGCATCTCTAGTTAACAGTTTGGTCTTGCTTGTTAAGTGAAAATCTCTTTAATTTATGGGACTCCCCCACTTCCATTCCTTTCTTCCCCTCACAATTTATCTATTGAAGAACCCGAACCTCTTGACTGTTTCCCGCAGTGCAGTTCAGCTCCTGCCCATCTTCTATACTTCCTACAAATCGGCAGCCAGACTCAGAGCCTGGCTTGGGCTGAAGAACTCGCAGGGCTGCAGGTCTCCAGAAGACCAGAATATCCAGTTGTCTTTCTGTGACCTTAGCAGCTGAGCACCGAAGAATTGATGTTTTTGAACTGTGGTGTTGGAGAAGACTCTTGAGAGTCCCTTGGACTGCAGGGAGAGCCAACCAGTCCATCCTAAAAGAAATCAGTCCTGAATATTCACTGGAAGGACTGATGCTGAAGCTGAAACTCCAATACTTTGGCCACCTGATGTGAAGAACTGACTCATTGGAAAAGACCCTAATGCTGGGAAAGATTGAAGGCAGGAGGGGATGACAGAGGATGAGACAGTTGGATGGCATCACTGACTCAGTGGATGAGTTTGAGTAAACTTCAGAAGTTGGTGATGGACAGGGAGGCCTGGTGTGCTGCAGTTCATGAGGTCGCAGAGTCAGACATGGCTGAGCGACTGAACCGAACCGAGCAGCTGAAGACGCTGAACGCTTATAACTGATCATTCATGCAAAAAGGCATTATTGTTATTCCTTTAATTAATTAGCTTGCTTACTTTCATGGGTACTGGTCTCCAGCTTCTGTCCATTTAGGAAAGGCAGGATAAATTCACCTTGTTTACTTGCCAGCTTTCAAAATTGGTTCCTTAGCGTCCTCCAAAGGGGATCAGTTCTATATGAAAATTACTTAGAATTCATGGATTTTAACACAGCCAGTGGATTGGAAGTTGACTGCCATCTAAAGTGTTCCATTCTATTTATTTGGCTGCACTAGGTGTTAGCTGTGACATGCAGGACCTTTATTAGGTGTGGCATAGGAACTCTTAGTTGCAGCACGTGGGATCTAACTCCCTGACCAAGAATGGAACCCGGGCCCCTTGTGTTGGGAGCGCAGAGTCTCCGTCAGCGGACCACCAGGGAAGGCATTTCATTCTTGGCCAGTGAGAGCCTCAGGTCAGCGTCTGAGCCCTCGTGCCGTGACCCTGGCGTCTCTGATCCTTTCTTTCCTCTCTGATGAGACAGGATGTCTCCGGCTCATCTTGTAAATTTCCTGTGCCAGACCTAGAATCAGCCATTTCTCCAAGAATGGCTTCTTTAGTGAGGAAAGGTATTGAAAGACCATAATCCAGGTGCTAGGGATTCTGTTTATGCGCTGCTCATGGTGCCATGCTTGTTTATCTTTCCCACTATCTGAAAGTACAGTGGTCCTATGAAACCCTTTGCAAGTCAAAACAGCATTAAGGCAAGCAGCACGTACCTGAGGGTATGCTCTGGTAACAGATTCGGAGAATAAACTGAGAGAGAGCACAGACACCCAGAGACGCGGCTCACAGCTGCGGTGGCTGCGTGTTGAGTGCTACGCGTGGTTTCTGGGAAGGAGCTTGGTGGGGGGCCTCCCTCACTCCTCAGGAGCACTCCCTCTGTAAAGGCTGCTGCGAAACCAACACTGAACGCTATTCTCACTCCTTTTTTCACACAAGCAAAAGTCCTCTTTGTATTTCTG
Organism: Oreotragus oreotragus; assembly: GCA_006410675.1. Lineage (NCBI taxonomy): Eukaryota > Metazoa > Chordata > Mammalia > Artiodactyla > Bovidae > Oreotragus > Oreotragus oreotragus. The sequence goes on from SJYX01019240.1 coordinate 76,398, forward strand.
TTACTGAGAACGGGTGTTAATGTAGGCCTTTCATAAAAGGAGAGTGGTGTAAGGTGAATTTTGGAAAAGCAGGGGACACCTGTGCGCGCACCCGGGCAGGTTCAGTCACTTGAGTCGTGTCTAACTCTACGACTCCAGGGACTTGTAGCCCGTCAGCCTCTTCTGTCCGTGAGATTCTCCAGAAAGAATCTTGGGCGTGGGGTTGACATGCCCTCCTCTAGGGGATCTTCCAAACCCAGGTCTCCCGCACTGCGGGCGGATTCTTTCCCATTGAGTCAGTAGGGAAGCTCCTGGAGTGTATGAACACATTATATATACATGTTATATATGTATTTACACATATGTCACATCAACGCAGATCAATACATGCTACGACCTGCTGGCCTGATACAAAAACCCACCGCCCACCGTTAGGATGCCCGTTTCCCAGAGGCTCTGAGGACAGGGTTGGGCGGCAGGGGACAGGTGCTGCCGGCCCCATCTGCTTTTCCTGCTGCTGCAGCCGCCACCAGAAGCTGCCGCTACATTCATGGCTTGTAAAGTGGGCCCAGGAGACAGCAGAGCAGGAGGGAATCTGGGGCAAAAGTCTTCCCTCCCCTCGGGGACAAGCTGGCTGAGTCAGCAGTACACGACTCAGTGCTGATAACTGGAGTCTGTCTTGAATGCTGGGAGGGGGAGGGCAAGTTCACAACCCAGGCCGGGCTGTGGGCCTGTGGGCACCTGCAGGCCTTACCTGCTCCCGCCCTGAAGCCTGGCCACTCCGTGTAGGCACTTCCACTGAGAGCGGGCCTCCCGGAGGCCCAAACGCAGGAGCTGGGGACCAGGCTGTGCAGGCTTCTGAAGGCCCCTGGCCATCTGATGAAGGGACCCATTTTGTTACTAAAGAAATCTCCCAGTTTCTTCCAAGGCCTTTTTAAACTTCATCACAGATGATAAGTGAAAATGCAAAATATCATACGTGTCTTCTTGCCTGTCAACTACGTAAACAATTTTGTACAATGAAAAATACTGATTTGATAGTCCATGTTAAACTGTTGGCATGTTCAGCTGCATCAGGTGTAATGTACACAGAACCCATCTGACCATGTGTTCTGGGGAGTGTTCCTTAGTTCAGTTTTAATTTCGTATGTATGTAAAAGAGAGACATGGTGTCGGGCGTCCAGCCTGAGTCGTTTGCCTTCCCGGAGTTTGAAGAAAGCTATAGCCTGTTCTCTGCTGTGGGGCGGAACGGGGCGAGGCCACTGAGCCGTACATACTGAGCCTCGATCCGCGCCAGCCTCTGGCTCCAGTATCTCCCCTTCCCCTAATCTCTAGTCTCCTAAGAACGTCATACTCTTCAAAGGAGGTGGCCATTCACAATAAGAAAGACTTTCTTTTTAAACAGTTCACATTTATTATTGATAATAATAAAAAAATCTTTTAAAGACTATCAGTATTGTATTACCAAGATTGAGGTAATATGTTTACAAAACATTTACAGAATTTGATACGTAAATAATGAAATTAGGAAAGAAGGTGAATTAAGACACTAGTAATAGAGGGGAAACCAGAAGGACCGTTAGTGCTGGAGAAAGGTGGCATGAGGGCAGCATCTGAAACAGGGCGCAGGGCGCTGAAGTAGGGACGGCTGCCACGCGACCCCGCCCACCTGCCCCACAGCCCCTCCCGAGGAGACCCCCGTGTGCACTCCGGGGGGAACCCTGGAAGGTGTGTGTGCAGGGATGTGCTTTGAACTCTTAAAAAGATACAGTCAACTCTGGGGATAAAATAGTGCGACTTCTGAGTCAACTTAAAAAGAACTGGTCTTCAGCCTGGGGGAAGGGGTGGCTGCAATTCAAATAGTTCTACAAACATCCCTGGGCTGAGGTGGACTGTCGAGTGAAGCGTTTTCTTGGCAGCTGTCAGCAAAATCGCCATCTGAGACAGAGAGAGACAGAGAGAGAGAAAGAGAGAGGGGACCATCTTCAGGTCCTTAGAGTCTGGAAACAGGAAGCACTGACAGCAAGCAGCGTGGATCCACTAACTAGCCCTCCTGTGCTTTCTGGAAACAAGCCTCTAGGTGCCAAGAAGGCTCGGCGGTGCTCCATGCAGGCCCCACGGCCCTGGGAGCAGAGAGTCTCAGCCCGCGGCTCCACCCGTCTCAGCCCTCCTGACCCCGCCCCCCGGCACATCCTGGTCCACACAGCGCTCCACCTAATGCCTCCAGGACAGATTCCTAACAATGCAACTCTGAGGCCGGGATTTCTTCGCGCTGAAGATGGCGCCTGGCGCCTGGCCCCTGGCCCAGATTCTTAAAAAGCACAGCCTCTGCCACACACACATCATCACGTGACACGCCTTCATTCATTGTGGAGACTGACCCAAAGCAGCAACTGGCCAGACTCACAGAAAACCTGCTTTTCCCATAAAAAGCTGAGAAAATGATGGGCCAATAAAAAGGTAGACCAGGCTTGGCAATCGGAATCAAAAAGAAAAGATCAAAAGCAAACCAACTTCATAATTTGATTTGCATCAAGGACAACTAATCCTCTCTTACTTGAACTAAGTTTCTACTCACCCCATCCCCCACTGTCACACACCCACCTCTGGACACACAAGCTTGCGTGCACACACATCCACAGCTTCCTTTCACAAAGCTGGGCTCCCCAGGCCACAGGCGGTCTTGGCAAGCCACGTGGTGAGAACGCTGGTCAGCTACAGTGAATGTGGGGCCGTTTCAAAACGGCAAGTGGGCCTCGCTGCCTCTGAAACCCCTCCAGTGACAGGAAGGACCACCTGGGAGCTGACGCTACCGGGCTGTGAGGGGCCCAGGGAGGCAAGTGGAGGAGCTCAGAAATGACCCATGCAGGAAGGAAGAGCGGCACACCAGGAGCAAGAGGAAGAGGAGGCCCTTGGCCCACGTTCACGGACAGAGAAAGTGTGCTCTCAAAGTACCAAAAGATTTGAAGGGAGGAGAGAGAAAATAATGTTTAATGATGGTGGTGTTCTTCCCGGCGTCATGGGAGGTCCCCGAGAGCCCCCAGCACCCACTTTACAACAGCGGGTCTGTTTGGTCTCAGAGCTGGGTTGGGACACCCACAGGCTCCCTCGGAGTCCTTCCAGTTAGGCGGCGACTACTCAGAGGCGCATCGACCACCGGCAGGGAGGAGGTGGGGGCGAGCTGCGGGCGGGGGACCCGTTGGCAGCTTCTGCTCCACGGAGGAAGGCGGGTCACCTCGGACGGGTGGTGGAGGGGCTTCATCCACTAAGGGACAGTGAGGAGGTGGCTGGAATCGTTTTTTGCATCCACGTTTGAGACAAAGTCAATCTCTTAATTGGTATATAAACTACTTTTCTTTGAAGAGAGCCCTTGTGCTCTGATTGGATTTTGTGCACACTGTATACAAAATCTATGGCTATTGAGTGAGTTACAACTACCTGTCAAGAGAGCTTCGGGGTCAGTGACTATGTTTACCATCTGCAGAGCTATCTGCTACCTAGAGGGCCAGAACAGTTCGCACACCGTGGCCGCCCGGCGGCGGGCCGTGCCCTCCGTGTGCTGGGCGCTACCTGGAGACCATGGAGCTGGAGTGGGACTGGCCGGACGAGGTGGTGGCGGCACTGAGCTGCGAGAACCCGCTGTGGCTGGACTCCAGGCTGGTCATGGAGCCTCTGCAAGCAGCACGGGAGGGGAGGCGTGAGGGCCCGCGCTGGCCGCCCGCTGCCTTCCGGCTGGACCCCGCTCCCTCGCTCGCCGCGGCCCCCCAGCCCCTCGCGTGACGTCACGAGCTGCCCCGGCCCGGAACCTGGCCTCCCGTACCTGAAGTCCTCGGAGCCGATCACCTCGGTGTAGTACATGACTTTGCACTTGTGGGAGGAGACCTGCAGGGAGGCCAGCACGTCGTCCACGCGGGGCAGGCTGGTGGCGGCGCAGGCCGGCGTGCTGTGGAACTTCCACTGCAGGATGTAGAAGCCCGGCCACCGAGTCACGTGGGAGCCCTGGAGCGAGTCGGGGGGCACAGCTGAGGACCACCTGCTTCTCAGGAGCCCCCACAACGGGGACAGACACCGAGGGGACATCTCTGTCCACTCAGATCCAGCGTCGATTACTGACCCTCTCGGTGGGGGAAGGGGCCAGCTACCCTGGTTCGTGATCGGGGCCAGTCCCATGCGGCCTCCAGGGGTGGGCCCTGCAGCCAGGCCCCCATCTGTGGAGGAGGAAGCAGATGCCCACAGGGTGGGAGCCCCCAGGAGGGTCCTCTGCTTACCCTCGAAGGAGTGGGGTCTAAAAAGCTTTCCTAGACCAGTCAACACTCTGACGTGCTTCCAGTGACCTTACCAGCATATCCTGGGTTAAAAGGATGTCAGTCTAAAATAGAATGACAATCTGTGAAAACTGCTCTCTCCCCTAATTGTGGAACTTAAGACTGTGCGATACAGCTTTAAATGTTCATTATTTTTAAAACTGAGTATTCTCTTTCAGTGCTTCTAAGACTACCAAAACACTGACAGGCTTATCCCAGAAAAGTGTGAAGACAGCAGAATCATGCGTCCCATGTGAAGGCCAGAAGCTCCCGAGAACAACCATTCTGAGCTCAGGCACTCAGAATAACTAGCCAACATTTTAAATGAACTGATGCAACACTGCAAAGAAATGAGAATGTTCGGCAATGACAGCTAACAGTTCCCTATGACCTTGTTTATCTCACTTCTATTCAGAGTGATTTTCTTGAAGGAGACCAATGCCGCTGAGTCAAAGGTCATCTTGACAGCCGCCTGAATCCCAGCAGTACATGCACTGACTACCCTCTCCTTCCTTCCGTTTGCTTCTGTGAAAACATCTCCAGAAATAATTCATGGCTCTAGACACAAGTCATGGATTCTGCTGAGCTAAGTTCTTCTGAGGGTCACTCGGCTTCCTGAATCACCCTAAGAGGACACATCGAACCGCCCGGCCAACATCCTAAGACTTCCTTCTCCAGAGAAAACCCAGGCTGTGGGCAGGCTCAGGGGACCCTACCTGCACGCTCTCCCCTTCTTTGCAGATCAGAGGTGACTCCACCATGCTGTAGTCCCGGCCCAGCTGCCAGACTCTGTCTATCAGCTGTACGTTGTTCCCTCCTGGGGAAGTGATGCTATGCGCCCCCAGAGAGTCCTTCTTGGGTGGCTGTGGCGACCGCTTGGAGTGATAGATGTTAAAAACAATGTCCCCTTTGCACACGTCAAAATCCCACGTGATCACTGATGAGGCGTCCACGATCTGAATGAGAATCTGGAAGGAGAGGTTGGCTGCATCAGCTGGTCACGGTGAGCATGAGCCTGTGAGCCGGCGCCGCGGCAGCACATCCCCACTGCCCCCCAGCTCTCCTCTCAGCTGGGGAAGGGGGGTCCCAGCCGCTGGCCTCTTCAGCCAGGCTCCGCACTCCATCAAGCTCCGAACTCCATTAGCTCCCCCCTCAGCCTGAGCGTCCTGCACATGTGCTTTAGACACCATTCTAAGCTACCGGGTCCTGGCTGTAAAAAAAGGCCTTGATAAAAAACAGAAATAACGCTCAACACCACAGAAGTGGTTCTGAGGGTTGCTCTGGGCTGAGGGGCACAGGGAAGGTCCCAGAGTAAACAGCCTGGGAGGGACAGAAAGAACCCCCTTGGGGAGGAGAGGAGGCAAGCACAGGCTGAGGGGTTTTTGCCAGCGGCTGCCAGGCTGAGTGGGGGAAGGCAATGGCACCCCACCCCAGTACTCTTGCCTGGAAAATCCAATGGATGGAGTAGCCTGGTGGGCTGCAGTCCATGGGGTCGCTAACAGTCGGACAGACTGAGCGACTTCACTTTCATGCACTGGAGAAGGAAATGGCAACCCACTCCAGTATTCTTGCCTGGAGAATCCCAGGGATGGGGGAGCCTGGTGGGCTGCCGTCTATGGGGTCACACAGAGTCGGACACGACTTAAGTGACTTAGCAGCAGCAGCAGCCAGGCTGAGTGGGAAGAGGGAGCCACGTGGCCTGGGTGGGGAAGGCCCCTGGTGCTGAGTGCCAATCTAAAAGCTGAATTTCATGCAGCGTCCATACAGCTTCCCAGCAGGGAATGATCAAAGTTATAGTTTTCAAAGATTACTGTGGGAATTAAAACCAGCTGCAGAAAGTTATGTATTCACTAAAAAATCTTGGCAGAAGCCAATCCCACGCCCCACCTGCCCTGGGAGCCACTCGCTGAGCCCTGCGGGCGGTGTGTCCGCTTCGCGGCCAGCAATCTCTGGCACCCCCGCCGCCACTGCTCACTGCCTTGGCTCTGTACCTACACAGACTCTCCTGAAAGAGCAGATTCCACACGCACCTGAGCCCTGTCCCAGCACAGTGGCGGCACCTACACCACGGGCTCCACGGGCCGAGTTCCTTGGGACGCCAGCCCCTCTGCGGACTGCCCCTTCGCACCTGCGTTCACTGCAGGGACAAGGAACTCAGTCCTTGTTTCACGAGACCCCCGTCCTCGAGGTGTGCCCCACTGAACCCCGAAACCAGAGCCGAGGTTTCAGCGTTCTGACATGGAAATCCACTCACAGACCACCCTGCGACCCACAAGAGCACACCGCGCACTGAGCTCCCTACTCGGGACGACGCAACCGTGACCTAAGCAGAGACGAGAAGGCAGCCTCCAAGTAAGAAGTTAATAAAAATAACCCTGGAGACGCAGTTGTCTCCCCCCAGAGAGGCTGGGAGTAGGGCACCTCAAGCCCGTCTCTGCTCATTCAAACCACCGCACCGGGTCCGCTCACCCCAGGAGGCGCGGGCGGTGGTGAGGAGACACCCCAGCCAGGAGCACGGAGGAGCAGCACGGCGGCAGCTCGGCCAGCTTCAGCCCGGCTGGATCCCACAGCCCGGAGCCCAGGATGGGCCGAGCCCACTCAGTGCACTAAGTCCACTCAGTGCAGAGGCGCTCTTGACACCAGAGCACACGCGTGTGTGAAAACAGGCACTGCCTCGCCAGGCACCGCCTCGGGACAGCAAGGAGAGAACGCAAGCCTGCGAGCTTCTCCTCACTCCACCAGACTAGGGAAGCGGGCGAACTCCTTAAAAACAGTAAATAACCAAACCCAGTTAAGAAAAACAGAAAATGCCGAAACCATTAAATCGAGAAGGTACAAACCTCCCCCCAGCGGGAGACCCGCGAGGCGCCCCCGTGCGTCAAGGGTCTCGGGCGAGCCAGACGTGGAGACGCCTGTCTCCGCTCCTCCCGGGGGCCCTGACCAAGGGCAGCCAAGGTCTGCTCTGCGAGAGCCTGCTTGCCAGCATCGACAGCTACCTTAGCTGCAGACCAAGTGTCAACATGACCCTGAAGACCAAGGCAGGGAAAAGCACCTGATTCTCCTAAACGACCCCCTACTGGGGAGACCCACAGAAGGACCCGTGGGAGGGGGGACCCAGGCCCCGTGGCTTCAGCCTGGCGCCTACCTCGTGCGGGGCCCCTTTGAAGACGCTGGCGGACTGGTAGATGGTTTCGGTCCAGAGCTTGAGGTCTTCATTCTCCAGCTCCTCCGCGGTCCTGTACAGGGACTTGGGCACCAGGCCCCCCTCCGGCACCTCACACTGGAAAGGTAAACACAGCCCTGAGAGCAGTGCCCATGGAGGCCGATCCCAAGAGCCACGTGCCGGCCTGACACGCACGACTCCGCGGAACCGCTTAGGAAATGGGAAACACTGGCCATGTCGTAAAGTACCCTGAACTACTTAGGCAAAATAATTGAGAAAAACCACTTAAACACATGTGTCTCACTTTAAGTAAATGAGAACAAGCTGAAGCTGATTTGCCACAACATTCACAGTAGTACGTGTGTGGGATAGCATCCAGTTACTGAAGCTAGTTTATGTAAGAAGCGCTGGGTATTTATATTGTGGTGCAAAGGAAAAACATTATGTGAAGAAGAGTTTTACTCTCTACAGCTACAGGCATTATTTCTATCATAAGAAAGTATGCGCAAGGTATATAATTAAGGGAGAAAATTTAGTGTCTACCCCAGATCAAATGATCAGTCCACAACACCAGCCAAAAAACCAATAAAGAGCAGCACCTTTTGAACTTGCTTGAAACAGGCTGAATTAGAATTTGCACATTCATGAATGTCCTAATTGACCTGGATATAATGACTTAACCCTGGAGTTCTTCAAATCCAAGCACTTCCTGTGTTATCTGCCCTGGGAGGTGACTACACAGGGAAGAAGCATGGCCGTCTCCGGCAGGCAGGGCAGCAGGACTCGGGGAGGCCGCTGTGGTGACGGCGAGCTAGACGGCGTCAGACAGAGGCGAACGCGGCCTCCTCAACGCCAGCCCTACTGTGGCACAGAAGAGCCGAGCCGAAGCCTTAGGAGCCTGAGCGGGGAGACTTCTGCTCTTGTGGGGGTAGAGCTCTGCTCTTAGGAGGGGAAATCTCTGACCTTACGGGATTCTTACCATTGCTAACACAGCACAGGGGACTGCAGTCTCCGCCCACTCCAGCCCCGTTGCTTTCATCTAAACTGGAAGAGTAACCTGAGTCGTGCTCTAATACACTGTGTCTGTGTGTCTCCACAGATCTGACCCCAAGCTTTAATCTCAGGGGCGCTGGGTGGGGGTCCCTGGCTCACTAGCTCCCTGCATTGCACTGTGGTTCCATCTGCGCCTCTTCAGAGTGGGACTGAAGGCCTGGGAACTGAGTTCAGCTCTAAACTCCTCTAAGAATCCCCCAAGATCCCCCCCAAGTTTCCATCAGCAGCTGAACACACAAGCCAGCCAGGGTGGCTGCACCTCCACATCCGCACAGCCTAATTTACTGTGAAGGTGAGTGGACTCCCTGCTGGCGTCACCTGCCAGCAGGACGAGTGGACCGCTCTAGGCTTGCTTCCTGGCCCTCACGTCAGGCCGTCCTGCCCCCGGGGCCATGCGGTCTTCAAGGAGCTAAGCTCCTCTGGCCCATCACATGCCCCACTCATCCCAGTACAGGGGCAGATGTGGAGCCATCTGCCTGCTAACCCAGCCACGCAGTGTACTTCAAATCCTGCATCACGTAGAAGAGCTCTCTTAACTACCCTTTTTAAGATGTGTTCCTGACATTGTCCATGGGGCAACCTTTTTGGAGAATCAATTTGATTTTTTACCGTTTTAAAAAAAAATGCACAGCTGCTCTAAAACGGTTAAAGAATCTAATTCACGCAAAGCTGAGCGCATAAAGGAAGCTGCAATCACAGTGATTCTAAAACAAGCTCTCATTAGTATTTAACAATGAAGAATGTGTATGTTATCAAAAATTACCTAAATGACTGTTTAGTTTAACCCAGGATCAGACAGATGCCAGCCAAAACCCCCAAACTGAAAGACAAAATAATCCAAACGAAAAGTTCTGAAAATCATTTGTGTCAACCACACCCACCTTCCCTGCCCTCGTGAGTAGTCAGACATGTTACCTGCCTACGTAGGTACATACCATGCACTCTCCACTCAGGAAATCCGGAATGATCTCTTTGTCGATGTAATCCAGCAGGCCTCCAGGCCCCTGGTAGTCATTTCCTGCATAAATCAGGAATTTCCTTCTGGTGTTGTCATCAATGAATGGACTAACCTATAAATAATTGGAAAAGACCACGCAGTTATACTTGTTCTGCTGTCTGTACTTCAAAGGTGAAAATTAAATGCCGATATCGGAGGGGGCAGGATTCAAGTTTGATATGCTCTTTCTGTAAAGTCCAAAGTGTATGACATGAGGACACTCGGGAAAACTTTCTTCCCTTAAATAATCTGAGACACTGTGATCTCTCCATGCTTGTCTTGCTTCTTAACTAGTTGTACAACTTGGAGTCACAGACGCACACAGGGACATGAACACACGCGTGCACGCCTTCTGGGCGATCACCCGCTGCAGAGACCCACCAGCGTCCAGAGCACGGGGAACACGCGAGGGGCGCGCAGGATCAGCAGGCGGCCCAGCGTCTCAGGATAGTTGGCCTCCACCACCTCGATGATGCGCAGCAGAGCCTTCACGCCTGGCCTCCACAGGTGCCGCATGTTCAGCCCCTCCAGGTCCACCAGGCAGGTCCAGGAGCTGCAGGCGAGACACGCTCCGTTTGGCACGCGCACACTCGGCAAACCACGGCCCAGAGTCACTGGCTTTCCTTTTTTATGTTCTATATGGTTACTACTGTCCGTTTCCAAAAATACACTGGATTTTAAAAATTACAGTATAATGAACTCTACTGCTATCTGTCTGTATTAAGACGTGCGCCGCATGTAGTAGGACCAATCCCCGAAATACCAAAGCCACCAAGGGCTAGAGAACCAGGATCAAAGGTGCAGCCGTCCACGAAGGGAGGCCACGTGCTGCCCTGGATCCACTGAGCCCCCTCTACTGACCCAGCGGGGCATGTGTACGGCGTTTAAATACACGTATGACTGAAAAGCAGCATCCTGGTCTTCGACAAACATTAATAAGTTAAGCACTGAGGCAGGGGCCGGGAACACAGGAGTGAACAGAGACCCTCAGAGTCCCTGCCCTCCTGGAACTTAAGTGCTGGTCAACGATCCAGACCCTTCCCAGGGCCCACCTCTGAACCACTGCACATCTTCACAACAGTCCACCATAACTGCAAGTTTGGTTTAAGAGCAGAGAATCATTTTTTTCTGTCCCACTTCCTCAGCACCAAAAAAAAAACAGAGCAAAAACCAAGCAACTGCGACCCTGGACTCCCAAGGACCATGAAACTACCACAGGCCGACCCATGCAGGCCGAGAGCACAAGGCCTGGGGCAGAGACACCAAAACCCAGCAGCCGCCCCGCAGCCGACTGCAGCATACGCCCCACGTGTTAATCTGTCCTAGCTGCTAGGACACCATGTAAAACAGGAACTACTCAGACTTGGTGCTAAAAACCAAAGCAGAGTCTGGCTTTTTAAAAACCAACTAGAAATACGTGACTCCTATTTCCAACAAGCTAGGAGGGAGAAGCAGCTACCTGATAGGCCGGCCGAAGACCTTTGTGTTCTCTTCACACCGTCGCAGGCCTTCTTCGTTGATGGAAAGAACCTGTGCACAAGAGCCAGAGGCGTTCCCCATCAGTCTAAGGGGCTGACACGGCTGCATCCAGCTGTGCGGGGGACGGCAACCCCGTGTGCCTCAGGGAGGCGTGTAAGCCAAACGTCATCTACGTCCTGACACAGTCATGTGCACAAAACATATCGTGGAAGCAGCAGCTCGCTCTCTCATGGGGCATGAGCGCTGTCCTCTGCGGACCAGGGGACAGCTCCCCAAGACGACAGGGGTGACCGGGCAGGCGGCGAGGGTGCGACCTGCTGACCCACATCCAGAGCGAGTGCGTCTGGAAGAGTCGGAGGTGAGTGTCGGCTGAGTGGCAACACTGTAAAGCCTCACGCACCAGCTAAGAGAAAGGGCAGCGTGACAACCGGCCTCAAGTCTGGCTGAAGGGACCCCTCTGAGCTGGAGTAACAAGCCCTCTCCCGACAGACGCAGTCCGCCCGCAGACCTGCGTGCATGTGTGCGGAAGCGCCCACGGAAGCAGACGCGCAGTGCTGGGCACCACAGAAGCAGCAACAAAAGGCCCACAGCGGGTAACTCAGGATGGTGGCTTCTGCATGTGCCTTTAAGGTTCTGCTCGCTTGTTTCTGCTTTAAGGCTAACATGCTTCTCTTTGTGACTACCCTCGCTGTGCAGGCTGCCTGGAGGGGTTGAGGAGACAGGGAAGGAGGCACGTACAGCCCTGACCAAGGACGCTCAGAGCCAGGACCACGCTGTGCTGGTCCCAAGAGCACTGCTGAGAGGCCTGATCCGAGGCAGCCTCAGAGCAGAGCGAGGGTAGGGGCAGGACCTGAATCGGCCTGGGGCTGCGGGCCGGGGGGGTGGCGCCGTGGCCCCCGCGTCGCCTGAGCAGCTGTGCCCGTGGCTGTGTTCATGCTTCCCCACCGGGCAAAACGCTTTCTTAACTTTTGGGCCCTCTTTTGAAGTCTGTAGACTTTATGAATAGATCCTCCTTTCTAATTATGAAAGTGACACATGCTGCAGCAACAGGACCACGGCCCTACCCCATCCCCGCCGACAGAGAAGGAAGTGAAGCCAGCGGGCAGCACTCACGTATCTCAGCAGGGCCTCCTCGCCGAGGGCCCTCACCAGGCCTTTGGTGTCCATCTGCCCCAGCCGGAGCACGTAGAGGGGCCGGCCGTCTGCAGGGGAAGGACAGGCTGCGTGAGCGCTGCTCCTGACCCGAACCGGGGGACGGGTGCTCCTGCGGGCCACTGGGGCCCCACGCACTCTCCCGCTCTGGGAAACGGCAGCTGGCTTCAGCGGTGTCTACAGGAGGCCCACCCGGTCTTTTCCCACCAGAATTGTAAAAGGAGAAAACAAAAGCCAGCTGACGGAGCAGGGCCCTGGAGACGCCCTGCCGGGGTCCGGGGAGCCCCACGGAGCTCGGCCTCTGGCTCTGCTCCGCGCACTGACTGCACCCCACTCCACCTGCCACCAAGACTGAGCCAGGAAGCCTGTCCTGCCAGGTGTCATGTGCAGAGCAGTCTGATCAGATGGCCCCACATCTGATCGTTAATTTAAGGATGCTGCTCTTGGTTTACGTTTTGTTCACGGCTCAGGTAGAGCTAAAAATTCTCCCGTTGTGATGTACAAAATCTGTCTACACGTTGTTACAGATACTGCACGGGTTGTCACTGCAAAGTACCTTTACTAGCACTCTGCTCCCGAAAAAACTCAAGCCTTCAAAGTTTTTTTAAATAAGTCAAACAAACTCCACCTGATTAACGAATGAAGTGGAGCAAGCTGCTGGGCAGGGGGCAGTGAGTGGCCAGGAAGCAGCGGCCTCGGGCCCTCCCTCTCCACTCGGTGGGGCAGGCCCAGGGCAGCGGCGATAAAACAGGCGCCCACTCGTTCATGCGGGGTCGAGGAGGGACAGCGCACCCGAGGGCCCTGTTCGTCTCAGTGTGGGTCCCGACGCCAGGCTCCTGGCTACCTTTGTCGTGATGGTGCCAGCCGCCCGCGTAGTAGTCCTGCAGGACCTGGGGGGGCTGCCAGGTGTCGAGGATGTAGTCCACCTGGTGCTGCTTGCGCCAAGTCAGAGACTGACACATGGTCTCTCTGGCCTTGTCGATGTTGAAGTCCCGGGCGCGGAGGAACCGGAGAATATGCTCATCTTTTGGGATCTATTGAGAGGAGATGTTTCTAAGCAATGTGAAAAGTTGCGAAGGGGAAAATCCAAGTTACCAAGGGAATAAGACTCTAAAAGGTCTCACTTCTTACTGACAGCTAGCTGCATTATTACACTATTTAAAATTAGCCACTACCAGAAATACCTTCCTTAATGCTTTAGAAAATCCACATTATTAGTCTGAATAATCTTTAGACTATTCCCGCTTTAGTTTCAGCAAAGGAGAATGAAGGCGTAAGTAACTTCTCACACACCAGCTGCTTTGACTCACTGAGTAACCTGCCAGCTTCTGTGGTCTGGGCACCTTCCGGTACAGGGATTACACGCAACAGAAATGCAGGGCGCAGAGCAGTGTTGTCAGCTCTGACAGTGGTGCTGGTGTCCTGACACACCGGAACCTTCTTCAGGTTCCACTCCTGGCAGTTGACAAGTCTGGCAGGTTTCCCCCAGTAAAGCACAAGGCCAAGACCGTGTCTGGGGCTCCCGTGGACCGGCTGTCCTCGTCCCTGGCCACGTGCCCACGCTGCTGGTGCACAGATGAGGGGGCATGCGATTGGCACCCGACTGCCCCCACCTTGGGAAAATAAAGCACCGAGATGGCATGGTCTCAGAAAGGACTACCATCACATGGGAGTGGCTGGGAATGTCGGTCCCAGAACCAAGTGGCCTGGCTTCAAAGCCCGGCCCCGGGAGGCACTAGACGTTAAGGCCCCCAGCAAGTTACTGAACTTGTGTGTGCGCAACAGGAGTGATAAAAATAGCACCAGCTCATAGGACCGTTGGGAGGATTTAATAAAGATCTTAAACCAGAGTCTAAAGCATGGTCCGTGCTCAACGATGGCAGCTCTGACCACAGGGGGTGTGTTCTTAAGAACAGATACAAACGGTCCTTGGATACTGGATGCTGGAGACCAAGACCGACAGAATTAGACACCAGCCCAGCGCAGGAGGCCAGGAACTACCCAGACACACGGACCTGCCTCTGTCCCACGCTGGTCCCCCGTGAGATTACAAAAAATCTAATTCCTTATGAGGCTACTTAACAAAAACCTCGAAATTAAAGCCCAGGTAATTTTTTTAAGACGATCTTTTTTTTTAAGTATTGAAGTTGTAACAATCTGTTTCTGTTTCACATTTTGTTTTTTTGGCCACAAGGCACAGAGATCTTAGCTCCCTGACCAGTGATGAACCTGCAGCAGATGGCAAATTCTTGACCTTAAACTGGACCACCAGGGAAGTCCCAAAGCCCAAACAGTTCTAATCTCTGAATAACCTGTGAACTATTTCCAAACCTTCTGAAGAGTAAAATGAATGAATATTTGTAGTTAATTCTTACAATATTGCTTTGCAACTTGATATGTAATTGTTTTTAAGGCCATTCTCTGTAACATCTACAAATACACAGCTATTTATGCACAGCAGGGCATCCTAACTTGCTACGAAGGACTCAGATGCCACACACAGGGTCACAGATCCAGTGCCTCTTTGACTGGAGGGACATTCCCACCTACAGCCATCAGGCACACTGACTGTGAGTCACTCGAACAGGACCAGGCATCCGAGGTTGAACAATGGCAGCCCTGCACATGTGCGTGGATGCACGCGTGCACGGATGCACACTCAGGCAGAGGCTCACTTTGCCCTTGTGGGTCTCCTGCAGCCACTGGCGAAGCCGGATCAGGCAGCTCTCCTGCAGTGGGGTCAGGTCACCCAGGTATCTCTTGATGTAGTCTGCGTCTAGTTTGTCTGGAATATAAATTACGGACATTCTTAACAATGAGAACATTGGGGCTTGAAGGCTTCCGAACTGCCCCACTCGGTGACGTTCCCACGTGGTCCTGGAGTCTAAGAGACAAGTGACCCATGGGAGACGGTGGACTCTAACCAGCCATCAAAGCGACCCCCAATGACTGTCTTTAAACCCAGTCACAGCAAAGCCACACGGCAACGTGTGCATTCCAAGACACACCCAACTGCCGCCAGGTCACCTCTATTTGCCAAGTATCGACTCTTCATGATATCACGGCTGTTATCGATATTTAATAATATTTAATTCAGAGGGCAAAGCTGAGCCACAGAGAAGGCAGGAAAAAATAAATGCCAATGATTCAACAGAACTTCTGAGGGCAGAATTTTCTTGTACTATCTTACAATGGGCATGACACTGAGCAATCCAAAAGGGTGTGTGTGTGTGTGTGTGTGTGTGTGTGTGTGTGACACATAAGAAAGGTGTGGAGCCTGCCACCTACAGCTGTGTCTCTCCATGAAAGTCATTTGGTTCCTCTGAGCCTTAGTTATTAACTCAGTTATAAAACAAAGACAAAAGTATTTCTTACCTAAAAGGAACTATTATTAAACAAGCAAACATTCACAAAGTGCTCAGAAGCATGCCTGGCATCTAGGGAGCCGAGAATGGGTGTGCTGATGACGTAACTGTGCTAACCCCTTCCTGACCATTTAAAAAACTCTTGTTTCTTCATTCTAAGAAAAAAATAAAATGAATGTGTTATGTAAGCCAGAGGCAAGGGGACAGTGACAAGATCCATTTTTTGCTCGTGTCACAGCTATGTGTCCCAAGAGGCAAGGGTTCCAGGTTGGCCTGGAGTCTTGCCCTTAGAATGAGGCCCCTTGCAGACTCACCGTCCGGGGTCCCTGCTGTGGGCTCGGGTGCCCCGCTCGGGGTGCTGAGGGGCTCACTGCTCAGCCCTTCCTTGAGCATGGGGTCGGGCACAACGACAGTCAGTGACGTTGCTGGTTTCTTGCAGGACAAGGACGTCTCCAAAGAGGGGGCGGCGGCAGGTGGAGTCCAGCGGGGCACAAATGTGATGCCTTCTTCTTCTAACTGACGAAGGTAGTACTCAATGATTTCCTTGCCCTTGGGAGCAAAGCCAGTTTTGAGGTTAGTACTATTACACTGAGCTTTCAAGTTACTCACTCCTCATGGGTTTTGAAAACCATGATGAAAACTGAGTGACTACAGAACAAATAGGAAAAAGAAAAGCCAAATGCTTTCGTGGTTCCCCCTTCACCCCATAATTTTACTTCCCCTTCTCTGGAGGTCTAGGAAACCGTGCCTCAGATGGCATTTTTTATGTAACTGGTTACAAGCACTGGTTTACCACCCTTGTGCTTTGTGTCTCAATCCAAACGCTTTCCAGCAGCTCTGAGAATAAGCCAATCCCACAGGATAACATTTGACACCAAAACGCCATGCTGATGAGCAGCAGCAAGAAAACAAGAAGGAAGCTTCTTCCAAGGAAGACGCACCTCACCTCCCAAGGCCTGGAACCCGAGAGGCCTCCCCGAAAGTGCCTCTTCAGGACAGCAGGGCCTCCCCCAGCAGGCCCCAGACTCTGGTCCCCACCTCTCCCCGCAGTTCTGAGTAGGAAGCGCCTCATTCAACGGCTGCACACTCGCCCCTGACCTCCACTAGCAACCAGGGCAGTCTGCGGCCCCCACCCTCCCCTTTCACTCACCAAGACCCCTGACTAAACCACCCCCAGCCTCCTGAAGGGAACAGCTTGGACCATCTCAAGAGACTCCTGCCCACCCCTCTCCATAAAATCCCAAGGGACACTCACTTTTTTAATGTTGCTGGTATACTGTTTCATTGCAATTTTTTCTACTGTACTTTCAAAACCAAAGAAAGATTTAATATCTAAACTTGCCGACTGTTCAAAACAGGTCCAGTCTTCATTTTCAGGGTGAACCTGCAGGTAAAAGAGAAAGTATTTTCATTAATTATACTGACAACTGAGAATATTATTTGCTTCTCAGTTCACTGGTACCAAGGGGAAGAAAAAACACTTATTTTACTAACAATGTTATTATCATGAAAATAGCAGATGGAAAAATTACAATTGTGGGTTTTTCCTGAGTGAACCGCAGACACTGCAGAGTTCTGAGCCCTGAGAAAGCATGACGTGATCTGACACACTTTAAAAGGATCACTCTGGATTCAGTGTCAAGGATACATCATAGGAAGGTGGAAGCGAGAGACCTCCTGGGTTACTCCATTTCTCTGGTCAGAGAAGTTCTTGCTCTGGGTGGTGAGCAGGGAAGACAGGAGGCAGATAAACGCACTCAGATCCAATCTCAGAGGGACACACATTTCAAAAGTGTTAGCGTGGGCCCGAAACGATGTGGCGTATTCCTATTACAGAGCAAACCAAGGCATCACTTGGCCACCTTAACTGCCACAACAATGTAGTCCATTCTGCAGGACACCCCAGCTGCCACCCTGCTGATCCCACACATCAGAAACCAGTAACTTTGTGTGATGGAGAACCGCCCTCTCAGACGAAGACACGCACTGCCTAACGCAAGGGCCAGATGGCTCTCAGAAGACCATGCCCCCAACTCCCACCTGCGCCCAGGTGCAGCTACTCACGCTGTAGCAGCAGTGCTCGTTAATGATGACCCGATTAGAAAACGTTTCATTATGGGCCTCAATGTGCAAAGTACGTTCCCGAGAGTTCAGTGAGTTTTTCTGGATAAAATAAACGTAATCAACTCCTGCAATCTTCAAAACAGAAAGAAAAAAGGGTTAATGAATAACACCCAAGTGCAACCAACAGAAGCAATAAGCACAAATTCATTTTGGTTTTGGGGGGATTGCCTTTTAAGGTGTCCTTTCCAGTTACCTTTTTTAGCAGCCGAGGAGCATCTATATCCAGCTTGCAGCGCCTTTCTATAACGTGAATAGCCCCATCTTCACTCCTGAATTCATTCACAGTGTCACTGTCCACAAACATTGGAATCAAAGGACACGTAGGGAACCTCCTTTCATAGGCCTGTGAATATAATTTTGAAAAAAAGGAATTGAACAAAGATATAGCCTGGCAGTCTGGCATTGATGTTCTCCCTAGAATAAAGGCATCTCTTCATACATACCAACAGTTACATCACAGCTACCTTCATCTTTACACCTTAAACTTTCATTATTTGAAAAAAGAAAAAGACATTCTGTGTGCATGGATTGGAAGACTCAACACAGTAAAGATGTCAATTCTCCCCATATGGATAGAGAGGTTTAACATAATTCCTTTAAAATCCCTGCAAGATTTTCTTTTGCATCTTATGGACAAGAGTACTTTAAAACTTACACCGAACGGCGAAAGAACAAAAATAGCTAAAGCAATATTGAAAAAGAAGACCATGTTGGGAAGCTCCCCTTCCCATCTCAGTATGAATCCTCGTTCTGCAGCTACAGGAATCCAGGCTGTATGCACGGGTGGAGGGAAAGACACAGAGCTCCGTGGGCGGAGCAGGGAGCCACAAACTGACCCACACAAAAGTGCCCCCAACTGGTGTTCCTCCAACAAAGCTGCTAAAGCAAGTCAATGGAAGAAGGATGGCCTTTTCACAAATATTACTGGAGAAATTACACATCCATAGGGGGGAAAAAGGAACCTGATGAACCCCATACTTATAAAAACTATCTCAAATGGATTATGAACTTAAATACGTTTGTAACGTAGTGTTAGAAATTTACTTTTTACTGCATCATGCAGCTTGTAGGATCTGAGTTCCAGGACCAGGGATCAAACGTGAACCATGGGCCCCTGGTAGTGAAAGCACAGAGTCCTAACCACTGGACACCAGGGAAGTCCCTGTAACATTCTTGAAATGACAAACTTACAGAAATGGAGAACAGCTTAGTGGTTGCCAGGGGGCGAGAGGGGAGCGGGTGTGACTGTAATACGGCAGCAGGAGGGGAACCCTTGGGAAATGCTCTGTCTCCTGACTGTACTGTGCTGATATCCTGGATGTGATGCTGAGCCATCGTATCAGTTGTGATGCTGACTGACAGTCTTTTTGGATGTTACTATCGGGGGGAAAGTGAGTCAAGAGCATGTGGAATCGCTCCATAATATTTCCTGGGAATAATATGCTATTAATATCCCATAAGTCTATCATTATTTCAAAATACAAAAACTTAAAGGAAACAAGATTTGCTATATAATTTCTCCAAACTTTTAGAAAATGCACACAGGCACCAGATTTGGTTTGCTCTGTAGCCATCCGTGAGGATTACTGATCTGAAGGTAACTGAAGCCATCCAACGGCTCGCAGGTGTGGATGAGCAGGAAACCGCAGGACACAGCGGTGAGAAGACACCTGAAAAAGGAGGCCCGGGGCTCACCTCTCAGCTCTGTCCCCCTAAGGGCAGGCACCAAGGTGACCGACAAACGCCACTCCCCTCTGAGGCTGCAGGAGAAACAGGACTAGGGGAACCGAGACATCCCATCTGAAATCTAATGACAACCAAGCACAGATCTGAGGAAGAAACTTACGGTGCTGAAAAGATTAATCAGTGTGGAAGTGGCGCACGCTGGCCTGACTTTACCTCTAAAACAGTGGAAGCAGTTTCGGAGCACTATCATGCTAAAAAGTCAGTCTTCCTGGAGAAGTTCCACAAGCGGTCACAAGAGACCCCATGAAACACCAGAGCAACTGGGCAGCTCCCCCACCCAGGATGCTCAGGACCACTTCATTCCAAGTGACTCGGTTTTCTGTACGTGTCTCATCTCCTCTCCATCACATTATCAAGTTTCCCCAGTCTGAAACATGTATGCCGAACTCCTGCTGTCCACGTTATTTACAAGGCACCAAGCTAGGCAACATGCGAGGGAGGGGAAGAGGAAGCAGACAGTTCAGGAAATGGAGTCAGGGAAACACACAAGTGTCCTAAAAATAGGCAAGCACTCTAAGGGCGCAAGGAGAAGAGTTAACAGCTTGGAGGGGTGGAGGCTCCGGAAGGCTTCAAGGGAGAGGAGGCATGAACACTGGGCCTCAGTGTGGAAAGGTCTGTGCGTGGTCAGTGATGAGGGGAGAGCATTTTCAGGACAGAGAACCTAGGAGCGTGACTTTGAGGAAACCTCGGGGTGAGCAGGGACCCAAAGCCAGCAGAGGAGGGAACTGTGACCTGCACTGTGACATTTCAGCTATCACGCTCCTGCTCAGCACCAACCACGTGGCTGGGCCCCCAGGGTGGGTGCATGCATGTGTGTGTGTGATCGGGGGGGGGGGGGGCCCCGCGCCCCAACCCGGG
>SJYX01019240.1:96693-114774 GCA_006410675.1 Oreotragus oreotragus
GGGGGGGGGGGGGGGGGGGGGGGGGGGGGGGGGGGGGGGGGGGGGGGGGGGGGGGGGGGGGGGGGGACCAGGACCAACAGCAGGCCCTGCCTTCCTGGAGCTGCCCTCCTCGTGGGAAAGGAGCGGATGCCACCATGTGACCAGATGGTCTGGAAGGGAGGCAGAACTCATGTGGTGACCAACTGAATTTGCTTTTTAAATGTTTTTACTTTGGGACTTGAAAATACACTCTTCATACTTATCTACTGCCCTTCATTCAAATATATTCTGAATCCCGTAACTGCTAGCGTGGGATATCAATCACAGGAAAATTCTCTTCATGCCTTTTATAATAAACAACATTTAAGAAGCTTATTCAACTGCTGAGATCATACCTCAGATAATTTAGGCCTCAATGAGGCCCTAAAATTTGTATTAGGCACTGCACACACAATTCTAGAAAAAAAAAATGCTGAGTATCCTGTGTTCTACACACTGACAATGTCTAAACTGACTTCTAAATTTTCCTACATTTAGCACTATGACATGTCAAGAGCCTGAGAGTACAGGGGCTTCTTCAAAAAGAAAACAGTTCTTCTTAAGTGACATAAAGGGCAGAGTAAGTCCTTGGCAAGAAGCAACCTAAACTTGGTCCTCTACCACTTAAGTACCTGTTACACCATTTGCAAAATACCCACAACATCCTTTAAATTTCTGAAACAGAGTGGTCAGCATAAGGCATTACCCACACAAGCCAGCCCTGAATTTAAAAGAGAAAATACTTTCCATTCCCTGCAAATCTAGCCCTCCACATAGACTCGTATTCGCTGAGACATTCATTTTCATCTTGGTATGCCCCAACCAGATGGTATTTGAGGTATCCAGCCTAAAGAGCCACTAGCACAAGAATCGGGATGCTCCTCTCCAAAGCTCAATCTGTGTGGAAAGTGGTCAGTAAGCATCTGGCCTCCTCCCTCCACTCGGCTACAGGGCAGAGACCAAGTCCTACTTCTCTTTGATTATCCAGAAGAAGGACCTTACTCAATGTCTGAAACAGAGTCACTGTTCAATAAACATTTTTTGAAATATGGAATAAGAGCTTCCTAAATAAATCAATGAATCCAGCTTTGTGTTTCTGTGCTCACTTACCCTGGCTTATCTTTTTAGGAGATATGAGAGGCTATTGAATTTTGTGCACTGTTAGCACAGAAAACTCTAACTTTCTAGAGGATTAAGGGAAAGGAAGACTGAAAGAAGCTGACAAAATTTTAGTCCCTGAAATTGCTCAGGACATCAGCAGTACCTTGCCTGGGAAATAAGTCCCATGGACAGAGGGGCCTAGCGGCCCAGGGGGTGGCA
This sequence comes from Oreotragus oreotragus, assembly GCA_006410675.1. Classification (NCBI taxonomy): domain Eukaryota; kingdom Metazoa; phylum Chordata; class Mammalia; order Artiodactyla; family Bovidae; genus Oreotragus; species Oreotragus oreotragus. The sequence continues at coordinate 98,032 of SJYX01019240.1, forward strand.
GAGAGTAGGACATGGCCCAGTGACTAAGCCGCCGCCACCACCCCAGTGTTTCAGCACAAACTAAAACCTATCAAGCTTCTGAAGCCTCTGGAAATCAGAAGCATTCTAATTCTATTAAAATGTTTTACTAAAAGCATTTAGGCTCTAGCTCTATTGGAAGGGCCTAGAAGATATGACACCTCAGCCACAATAAGCAAACTTGGCATCCAGTTCCTATTTTCCAAATAGCACTCCCTACTAAAAAGGAAGCTGTGCTCCTTGGAGAAAAGGCTGATTACAAGTCTGGAGCAAATAAAGGTCAAGGTGAGTCTGAAGCATTTCTTACCAGAAACCAAGAAAGTGCTCAGTGACGGATGGGGAACCAGCCCGAATGGGTTCCCCTTGTCAATCTCCGGATAACTGGAGCACCAGAAAGAAAAGGTGATAAAGCATTATAAACCATATACAAATACTCAAGAAAAAATGGGCAGGGAAGGAAATTTAACAGGAAAAGATCATCCCATAATCATAGAAGGAATGACATAATTAGAAAAACCACATTCTGCAACCATCAGTTTATAATAACAGACTCAAGCAAGGATCATCAAGGGATGCTACAGAAAGGGAGTTGCTGGAAGACACCACAGCCTCAAAGTAAGATCCTGCTAGTTGTGAGTGACACAGGCACAAGAGAACCACTGTCATGGAAAGATCTAGTAGACACCACCTTCACCAAATGACTGTCTGGGACCATCTGCTGGATGCAACGGAAGCACACACAAGCCTGAGTCTCATGATGCAAACGGCAAACTGAAGCTAATCAAGAGGAACAGCAGGACAAACCCGGCCTGTGGAATATTCTGCAAAACCACCAGACCTTTAAAAAGAAAACTGTCCATTTCCCTGGTGAGTCCAATGGTTAAGACTCCGCCCTCCAGTGCAGGGGGCATGGGTTCAATCTCTGGTCAGGGAACCAACGTCCCATATACCATAGCAGTGGCCAGAAATTTGAAAAAAGAAAAACTGTCAATGTCTTGATGAATGAAGAAAGCTGGGGAGTGTCTAGAATTAAGACAACTGAAGAGACAAGATTATTGAATGCAATGCTGCCCTGGCTCCTGGAGTGGAATAAACAGAGCTCTAGAAAATAGTTAAGGAAATGTGACCATATTAAGTAGTATTAATTGCATATTAAGTAGCAGTATTCTATTAGTGTCAGATTTCTCAGTTGTGATAATGACAGTTACACAGGAGAACATCTATTCTTCAGTATTTAGGGCAAAAGTGTTAAGATATACACAGCTTACTTTCAAGTGGTTCTATGGGGGGAAAAATGGTGTATGTGTGGGAAACAACAAAATAAAACAAACGTGTTAATTTAGGTGAAATGTGTACAGGTACTCACTATACTTTATCAACTTTTTTAATAGAAATTTTTCAAAACAGAAATTTGGGAAAAATATTAACAGGGAACATTCACATGAAAACCAACGGTGCCTTTGCACATAACTGATTAAGTGCAACACTGTCGCATTTTACCCGTGAAACTGTTTACAAGGTCAGGTGCACCCACAGCCCCAGCCCAAGGCAGAGGCCAGGTGTGCAATCCAGGGTGCCTTCCTCACCGGCCGCCTCCCCCGACGGCTTGCTGTCCCTCAGAGGTGAGATACAGGCCCACGGAACTCAAGCTTCTGGTTTCTAAATCCCGATTTTACAAAGTGACCCTATTTTTAAAACCCTGTTTGGGACAAAGAGCCCACACTTGCAGGCCTTCAATTTTACTTCTGCAGGAGGAAATCAGAAGTGAGGAAGAACCCCACGTTTCAACCACCACCCAGCTCCAATCACTGCGTCAGAAAGAAGAGCCAAGAACTTTCAAATGCCTTTTTTTTTTTTTGCCAACTATCTGCAGTACTATCAAGTCATTTCCTAATCACACTCAATATTTATCTAATACAAAAACCAAGAAAGGCTGAAGGAAAGTAAGTCTTCCAGAAGTAATTGCTTCAGAGGGAGAGGCATGTTCTTTGATGTTTCCTCTTAAAAGGAAAAATTACTTCTGGAAGAAAAATAGCCACTGTAGTCATCTGCTGCCTCTCTCTAACACAGCGGTCGTTTCAACGGTAAAAGCAGCCCTACGGCCTCTTCCACTCGCCTCTGGGAGGAGGGCTGCTTCTCGGTGACAGCTCCCCTCCTACCTTCCGACACCCACCCTTCCTCTTTCAAAAGGGATTTCTGAGCCTGCAATTTGGGAGCTTGGCAACAGTACTTTCGGTTTTTAACCAACCTCTGAATGCAATTGTGACATACTAAAAGCTAGTACTGTGCTAAAGAAAGCCATATTTCAGTGAAGACATTTCAGCCTGTAAATTAATAAGCTTAACACTGCATTCTGCCAGGAAAACCCATCTGAAAGAAATTCCATTTAAAGAACCCACCTTTAAATTGAACTCTGTTCATACTCAAATTTAGCCAACAAACTAAGCCAGCTGCTTTCCATGGAGAAACTTGGCTATCCTATCGCACCAGACATGACCTTCATAAACAGGTCAGGTTTACACTGGAAGAATCAGTCATTGAAAAAGTTAACTGTCACTTTAGACTCGCTTAGAAATTGAAGTCATGAAGTGAAGTGCTAGTTGCTCAGCTGCGTTCGACTCTATACAACCCGGTGGACTGTAGCACACCAGGCTCCTCTGTCCACGGGATTTTCTGAGCAAAAATACTGGAAGTGGGTTGCCATTTCCTACTCTAGGGGATATTCTCGACCAAGGGATTGAACCCGGGTTGCTGGTGCTCAAAAAAATATACAACCCATTAAGAAAATGTGACAAATTGACCCTAGTCCCTCAGAATTATATTTCTATTAATTCTGCCTCTCAAATCACACATACGTAAAGAGGGCCTGTATACGCAGCCCCGTGTCAAGGTTCTAGAGAACACCCAAGAGGGAGACACAGGAACACGCGCCTGTACACAGGCAGCAGGGCCCCCAAGGAGAGGTGAGCAACGCGCGGGGCTGCCAACGCCCGCGCGGTGGGCTGCCAACGCCCTGGCTGGGTGGCTCCAGAGGCTTTGCGGAGGCAGTAGTCTGCAGGGGGTCTTGAAGGGCGGGCAGCTTTAGAGAAGCAACCTACAGAGAAGGGAACATTCTGGGTTGGGGGGAACAGGAGTAGAACCAAAAGTCAGCCAAGCTGGATGAGTCTGTGGCTGAAACTCAAACGCAAGATGGCCTTCTAAGCCAACTGCAGATGTGAAAAGTGACAACGACCCAGGGAACCCAGGGGCCCTGTGCGGTCACAATTCAGCCCTGGGTGGGCCTCGCACTCCACCTGGAAACAGGTTCCAAATCAGATGCTACTTGTAAACAACTGCTCATACTTAACAAGATAGTAACAAAACCAAAATCTGTGGATATCTGTGCTCTGTGAAGGAAAAGTTGTAATTCAGTTAGTCATAACATACTTCATTCATACAATTACTTACTGACAACCCAACCAGATTAGCCATCTTGAAAGCAGTACAAGAGTAGCAAGCAAACCATGGTAAAACGGCAGGCACAGCTACATTAGGTAAGTTCTATATTTATCCCAAGGCACTTCCCTCCATTCCCAGTCTTCAGATGGACCAATATATCAAGTCATAGCAACAGGATTGGAACCTGCTAGTAAGATCAAACAAGAAAATATAATGAATATACTAAAACTAAAAAGATACATATAAAAATTTAATCTGCCCCAAGCTATTTCCCTTTCAGTTCAGTTCAGTCGCTCAGTCGTGTCTGACTCTCTGCGACCCCATGAATCGCAGCACACCAGGCCTCCCTGTCCATCACCAACTCCCGGAGTTCACTCAAATTCACGTCCATCAAGTCGGTGATGCCATCCAGCCATCTCATCCTCTGTCGTCCCCTTCTCCTCCTGCCCCCAATCCCTCCCAGCATCAGAGTCTTTTCCAATGAGTCAACTCTTCACATGAGGTGGCCAAAATACTGGAGTTTCAGCCTCAGTATCATTCCTTCCAATGAACACCCAGGACTGGTCTCCTTTAGGATGGACTGGTTGGATCTCCTTGCAGTCCAAGGGACTCTCAAGAGTCTTCTCCAGCACCACAATTCTTCAGCGGTCAGCTTTCTCCACAGTCTAACTCTCACATCCAAACATGACCACTGGAAAAACCATAGCCTTCACTAGACGGACCTTTGTTGGCAAAGTAATGTCTCTGCTTTTGAATATGCTATCTAGGTTGGTCATAACTTTCCTTCCAAGGAGTAAGCGTCTTCTAATTTCATGGCTGCAATCACCATCTGCAGTGATTCTGGAGCCCAAAAAAATAAAAGTCTGACACTGTTTCCCTATCTATTTCCCATGAAGTGATGGGACTGGATGCCATGATCTTAGTTTTCTGAATGTTGAGCGTTAAGCCAACTTTTTCACTCTCCTCCTTCACTTTCATCAAGAGGCTTTTTAGCTCCTCTTCACTTTCTGTTATAAGGGTGTCATCTGCATATCTGAGGTTACTGGTATTTCTCCTAGCAATCTTGACTCCAGTTTGTGTTTCTTCTAGCCCAGCATTTCTCATGATGTACTCTGCATAGAAGTTAAATAAGCAGGGTGACAGTATACAGCCTTGACGTACTCCTTTTCCTATTTGGAACCAGTCTGTTATTCCATGTCCAGTTCTAACTGTTGCTTCCTGACCGGCATATTTCCCTCTAAGATCAAACAAATCTGAAGCTTAAATTATGAATTCATCTTACACAACCTCAGATTCCATGATCCCAATAACACACTTTTCCCAGAGGTAGTATTTAGTCTGAGAAAGACTTCAGTTCAACCCATGGTGCCATAGGTCCAAGGAAAGGGCATTTAAGAGACTCATGCAACCCAACAAAGGAAGCTGATTTCTTTGCTGGAGCCTTCTCACTGAAATGTGACTGTGCGATGACTGCAGAAGGCACAATTACAGCTGAAAGAACAGATGGTGAGAGCACAGCTCACACAAAGAATGCACCAAAATGCTCGCAACTACAAATATTTTAGACAATTTTTTTAAAAACCAGGAACACATCCTTTTCTCCCAACACCTACCCTCAGAGTTAGCACACAATGATTTAACCAGCTCTGTTTACTTTTGATAAAGGAGTCATTTCATCGTGTATTACTCTACACAACAGAGGGGGACGGGCAGGCCCTGGAACAAACGCTGAGGGATTTTGCATCAACACATCACAGTTCCTTTTACTCACATCTACTCCTTTGCTCCAAGAGTTCTAAACATGAAATGTTTTTGTTAAAGAATAAGAACTTTTGTTAACACAGTTTAACAGACTGACAGAGCTACTGGATTTTCAAATAAAACTCAAAGGATAATCAGTATGCTTGACTAACTGCATCTTGCACATGTTAATTTAGATTAGAAAACTATGGCCCATACTTGTCCAAACTGCTTCGTGTTTCTGAACGATCTCAAGACTGACATTTTAGACAACAGCCTGGGGGCTCCATACTTCCAGTGGGCTTATTATCTTGAAGACAACCATGCGTGACATTTCTGATCGGTTATCTGGAGTCATCTGTCCTTAAAGCGCTGTCACTGCAGAATGCCAGAGTTTCCCAAATTTGGGTTCATGGCACCCTTGGAATCTCGACAACTTTTTCACGGTGCCCAAGGCCAAAGGAAATACCACTTATTAGATTATGGGGCCCAAACAACTTAAAAAGCATTTGGGTCTTAATAACTTAGTAACCATTTGAAAAATAATACACTTCTTAAGTTGAAGGAGAAAATGTTTTTGCTTCAGTCCTAAACAGCGAGAGTGATTTGAGGATGTGTGCATGCTCCTCTCAGACTCACGCTGCTGCTGCTCTTGAGTTCCTGCTGCACACAGTTGGTGTGCTCGGCAACCACCGCAACCCCAGCCGCACAAAATTCAATACCATCGAAGGAAGTGCAGTGTGATCCCGAAACCGTGAGCTACCCTGAACCAAGAGTTTGCAGTGTTTATGAAATGTGGAGTATCACGGTGCTTCCTCAAAAACTGAAACTGTCTTATAGCCCATGGGTGCTCTGGGGTGCCTCAGAACACACTTTGGGAACTGTGGCCCCAAGGGCTCTAAAATTTATTCATTCGTTCACAAATTCCTCTGCCTATAAATACATTATTCAAAATACAAACAGGGACTTCTTTGGTGGTCCAGTGGTTAAGAAATCACCTTGCAATGCAAGGGGACAAGGGTTCGACCCCTGATCAGGGAACTAAGATCCCATCTGTGGCAGAGCAACTGAGGCCACGTGCCATGACTGCCGAGCCTGGGCACCACAGCGAGAGCCCAGGTGCCACCGCTAAGAGCCAAGGCAGCCAGATAAAGCAGTGACTGTATGTCTAAAATGAAAACAAATGAGCTTCAATCCAGCTGATTATCCTCTACCATCAAACCTTCTATCAAATACAAAAGGTCCAGTGTTCAAGTTAAATTTCCAACTTCTGCATAAAGGCCTTCAAAAATCTAAGAGGGGTGAGCAAACTTTTCACATAAGTGAAGGGCCGAACAGTAAATATTTTCAGCTTTCTGGGCCAGACAGTGTCTGTGACAAACATTCAACTCTGCCTTTTGAGGGCAGAAGCAGCCACAGACAATATGTGAACAAACTGAATAGAGCTCGGTTCCAATAAAGCTGTATTTATAGAGACTGAAATCTGAATTTCATATACTTTTCCCATGCCATGAAACAGTCTAGAATTTTTCCCAACTGCTAAAAAATATAAAGACCTACTTTAGCTGGTGTACAAAAACAGACGCCGGGAAAACCGATGCTGGGAAAGACTGAAGGCAGGAGGAGAAGGGGACGACAGAGGATGAGACGGCTGGATGGCATCACTGATGCGATGGACATGAGTTTGAGTAATCTCTCTCCGGGAGTTGGTGATGGACAGGGAAGCCTGGCATGCTACAGGCCGTGNGCTGGGAAAGACTGAAGGCAGGAGGAGAAGGGGACGACAGAGGATGAGACGGCTGGATGGCATCACTGATGCGATGGACATGAGTTTGAGTAATCTCTCTCCGGGAGTTGGTGATGGACAGGGAAGCCTGGCATGCTACAGGCCGTGGGGTCGCAAAGAGTCAGACATGACTGAGCGACTGAACTGAACAAAAACAGACAGCAGGCTGTCGTATGCCCACTCCTGATCTAAGTGATTAACTGTAACGGGCTCCATTTAATTATTTTCCCATGCCAACCAGTCAAAACAGTAAAGAATAAAAATTTGAAATAAAACAGAAAGGATCATAAGGCCCATGGACTATCACTTGTACTTAACTGCTCTCTGTTACACAAGAGAGTCTCAACAAATGCACTTCTAACTTACACACACAAATCTGACTACGCACATTTAACCCCAGAGAGAAGTGGGGAGGAGAGGAGAGCATGAATGTGAATAAGGAGGGTAAACCCCACTGTTCTACTCAATGAACAGATGCGCTCCAGAGCCACCTCTTCTATAATCTGTAGCCACCAACCACACGTGGCTATTTAAATTTAATTAAATATCAAACGACATTAAAATTCAGTCCCTCAGTCTCACTAGCCACATTTCAAGTTCAAGAAGTTGCTCTGATCTTCTTGGCTGACTCACAATGCTAACTTAACTATGGTGATGGTCTCACAGGTATAAACATGTCAAAATTCATCCAATTATATGTCTTTAAAAGATATAGTTTATTATTTGTGATTTACATCTCAATAAAGTGGGGAAAAACAATAAAAACATAAATCCATGTAGTTTTAATTGGCAGGTCAACTCTGGGAAGCATTTCTAATAGTGACCAGTAATTCCTGATAAAGAAGCTTGATTTGGCGTCATCAGCACAGCAGGAAAACTCAAGGTTAAGTGAAAAGGAAAGCAGCCCCAAACTGGAGGCAACCCAGATGTCCCGTGAAAGGTGAATGGATAAACAGTCTGTGCATGGCACATCCACACAATGGAGTCTTATTCAGCAATAAAGAGAAATGAAGAGCCACAAAAAGCGGTGGGAGAAACTTAAATGATTACAGCCTTGAAAGAAGCTTATGTGAAAAGGCTGCAGACTGTATGATCCCAACCCTCTGGTAACTGGAAAAGGCAACACTACCGAGACAATAAAAAGACCAAGGGCTGCTAAGTGTTGAGGAGAGAAGGTAGGGATGAAGGATGGGCACAGAGGAGTTTTAGGGCAGAGAAACCACTCCAAGGACACTGTCCTGGTGGACATGGGACGTTAGACATTTGTCAAAACCCAAAGGCCTGTAAAACACACAGTGAACCCTAATGGAGATGGCAGATTTTAGTTAATAACAACATATAAACACTGGCTTGCCAATGAAAGAAACACACCACACAAGATATCAATATAGGGGAAGCTGTAGAGGGGTATATAGAAATTCCATACTACCTGCTCAATTTTCTGTAATGTAAACCTAAAACTGCTCTAAAAAATATAATCTATTAAATATGAAGAAAAAAAGGAGTCGAGTAACACCTTGGCCAAAGGGAAGAGCCTATGAACTACCTGAGCTACTGGAAAATTAAAAAGTTCTTCTAAGAAGAACCTAGAGAAATTCATAACAACCTTTATTCAACATTCTCTCCCATGACAGGCACTGCAGAGCAGGCACCCGGGATGCAGGCGGGAAAGACCAGGGCCGTCCCCACCGAGAGCGCTCACGAAGGGGCAACAAGGCAGGAGCAGCCCCCGCGCCGCTCGCCCAGGGGCACCTTCACAGCCACGGCAAGCGGGTTCACAAAGGGCAACGCACGCGCCAGGCAGACTCTTGCTGCGAAATGAGCTTCTCCCCACTTTAAAACGAGAACAGAGGTTGAGAGAAGTCAAGCCCCGGTATCTGAACCCAGAGCAGCGTCACGTCTCAGGGGATGGGCCCTGGGAGAGGAGACCCAGCTCCAGTCCCAGAGAGAGCCTTGGGAAGCTTGCTTGGCATCACTGAGTAATTCACCTTCTTCATCTTCCATTTCATCTTAGTGTCTTCATTTTTGATGTGCAGAATTGTAGAAGATTAAGAAAAAGAAAACGGAAGAGTGTTTGGCAGCCCTGACAAAGAGTTTGTACAATACTCAAAAAGAGAGGAAAAGGGTGTCTGATCACTAAGCAAAGACACTGCCACCCACAGTCCAGGAACTGATTAACTTGGCACAGAAAGAGGAAGAGAATCTAATGTGAATGGCTTAAAAAAAAATTTCATCCTCAAAATCCTTGCTCACCAGGCTAAAATGACAATTTTATCTTCCATGGCCCTAAAAATACAAGATGTAAATGAGACTTGGCTGTAAACCATTTTAAGTTTATAATTAGCCCACTAGAAAAAAAAAAAAGGAACCAGGTGTGAATAATGTCATAGAGGTCTGCTTCTATAAGGAAAAAGAAAAAGTCAACAGAAATAAAGATAGAAATGATACCACTTCAACTTAGGGACTGAGAGTATAATAGTCCCTCTGTAGTATGAAGAAAATACCAGAAATATATTGATTTAGTTATACAACTCATAAATTCTACACTAAACTCAGTTGCGAGAAGCAGATATGGCCCTGAAGATTAACATGATCAAAGCCGAAAGAGAACTTTCATAAAATAAGTCGGGGGAGAGGGACTGCTGAGGAAACAAGACGTTTCCTGAAAGGTTTTGGTTACAGGGAGCCCTGAATCAGGCTTAACGCTAATGGTAGTAACATGTTCCACAGAATGGAGAAACACAACACACTTGGATGGGAAAGAACTCCCGTCAGGAAACCAATGGCTCAGCTCCCATCTCGGCCTGAATGAATGTAAACATCAGACTATTCCCACAGCCCTGGAGAGTCACCCACTGTTTCAAGGACAAAGCCCTCGCCGCCGCCCGGCAACCTTGTACAACTGTCTACCCAAGTGCACCAGCACACATGGCCTCAAACTGTTTTAAACTCACAGCTCCTAGCAACTTCCGAGCCACTCCCCCGACCCGCCCCGCCCCCACCCAACCGTCTGGTGCTGGACTGAGCTGGCCCGGGGCGTCCCTTCCCTCCTCGCCTCCAGCACTGTCACTTCAGGACACTAACCAGGGAGCCAGAAGGCAGGGCCTGGGCTCATGTGTCAGCAGGCCCTCATTTGAATCTCAGTGGTACCGCCTACAAGCGCCAGCCTTCTGTTACGGAAAAGAGGAAGACTGGCTGCGAGCCACCAAAGATGGAGCACGAGGGGGAAGCTTACTGCCTGGCTGGGAACCGGGTCAGCACAGATCAGGCAGGAGGGAGGAGGCTGGGGGAGGAGGACTGGGAGGAACCTCAAAGCAAAGGAGGCAAAGTGGCTTTGTCCAAAGTCAGAAAAACCCAGGGTCCGCAGCTGTCCTGCTGACAAGCGAGATACGGGTTTGCGTGGAGGTGAGCCAAGCTGCAGGTGGTCTGGGCATGTGTGCAGCCACGCAGGACCATGGCACCTGCACCACGGACAGTGGGCGAGGCCGTCAGGGCAAACTGCTTGCCAGGTCTCTTGGCAAACAGTTTAAATCTCAGTTTCCTCATTTGTAAAGTGGAATAAGAGAAGCACCTACCTCTAAAGTTAAGTCCCAGCTGTAAGTCCTGGGGATGTAATATCCAGCATGGTGACTATACTTAACGATACTGTATTGTATACACCTGAAAGTTGCTAAGAGATCTTAAAAGTCATCATCACAAGGGAAAAAAATGTGTTACTGTGAGGTGATGGATGTCAACTTTTATGGTAATCATTTCACAATGTACATAAAGTATTACACCTTAAACAAACACTAAGGGTTTCCCAGGTGGCGCTAGTAAGAACCCACCTTTCAATGCAAAAGACCTAAGAGACACGGGTTCGATCCCTGGGTTGGAAAGATCTCCTGGAGAAGGAAATGGCAACCCACTCCAGTATTCAGGCTTGGGAAATCCCACAGACAGAGGAGCCTGGCAGGCTACAATCCACAGGATCGCAAAGAGTCGGACATGACTGAAGTGACTTAACACACACACAAACACACACGATGTTATATGTCAATTACATCTCAACAAAGGGGGCAGAGTGGGGAGAAGAGCCTACCCATTAGGTGTGAGCCATGAGTGACAGTAGCTCACTGAACCCCATACAAGCTCATCCTTAATCCTGGATCTTTCAGATGTTCTTTATCTTACATGGTGGTTCAGCGCTGGGACCCCCAGGGGGCCTAACAACCAGATCTCCCCAGTGGGCTGTATACTGGGTTCAGCTGCCCACGGGGTGCCCAAGGCCCTGCACAGAGGCCTGTCCTACCACTCCCCTCCAGGAGAAAAGAAGACCCCTGAAGGCAGAACTTGTTTGGAAATTGCTTCCCGTCCCTTTATGGCTCCAGCCCTACTTTGCCTCTGGTTATACAACTAACAATAATCTCTAATGAAACAGACTAAAAGTTTTAAGCTTTAAGTTCAAAACATAATACAGTTGATTTGAGGACTTCACAATCGAAAATTTCCATCATGAAAAAGACACGTGACCACGAGAACCACAAACTTCACAAAAGGACATTCCCCCCCACCATTCTCCCGCAGGGTGATGAAGCAGTGTCAGTTTCCACAGCTCTAAGTCAGACGCATAAGTTGAAGACACTGCCATCCCAAGTTTCCACTCTTAGCCTCACCAGTCAATATTCAGTTAAAACAACTGTCAAAGATTTATCACTCACGATCTTCCGTGTGGAAGAGCTGCCCACTACCCCTGAGAACAGCTGAGCCAACAAGCCACTCAACTGGATGTTTATCCCCCTCTCCAACCTCTGGTTGGTTTCAACCTTGGTTGTGTGTCAAACAAAACCCAATTTAAGGAGCTGATGGATCTGGAATTCATGAAAGTGTAGCCAAACCTCTAACTCAAAGAGAAATGGCTTGAGTAATCCCTTTTAAAAGATGGACCTTTTGACCAGTTATTTTTCATTATAATGTTACTTAAATATGTACAAACTAGGCAAAAACTCATACCATTATAAAACTCAAACTAACACAATATACATTTAACGAGAAGGATGACAATTTGTTGAAGACGAAGTCCTCCTTCAACATGGGACTGAGCAGCAGGGCATGGCTGCCTTCAAACCTGGCAGGCCCGCACCAAGGGAGGCCGGCGGGCCCCCACCAGGGGAGGCCTTTGGTGATTCACCACTCCAACACTTCTGCTTTAGTCTTTGTTTGTACAGCCCCTTCTCTGCAGAGGAACTTGGCGCACACTTGGCTCAAGCACATCATTTACATATTAATTCCATCTCTATTCCTTTTGTATTTGCTTTCAACCATTAAACCTGTGTTTTTAGGCAAACAACCACAGTCAAAAAATGGGCACAAGACCTCAAGAGACCTAATTTTCTTCAAAGACATATAGATGGGCGACAGGCACGTACAAAGATGTTCAACACTGCCAATTATTAGAGAGATGCAGATCAGGACCACAATGACATCACCTCACACCAGTCAGAACTGGCCTTCATTAAAAAGTCTACAAATAACAAATGCTGGAGAGGGTGTGGAGAAAAGGAAACTTTCCCGCACTGTCGGTAGGAAAGTAAGCCGGTGCAGCCACAATGGAAAACAGGATGGAGGCTCCTTAAGAAACAAGAGTTGCCGTATGATCCAGCAAGCCCACTCCTGGGCATGTATCTGGAGAAAACTATAATCTGAAAAGATTCGTGCACTTCTAAAGTTCATGGCAGCGCTATTTACAATAACCAAGACATGGAAGCAACCGAAATGTCCAAAAGATGAATGGATGAAGAAGATAATGGTATATCGAAATGAAAAGCACAACATTAACCAATTCCAGTTAGAAAATTAAAGGATACTCGTCAGAAAACACAGAGGTACACACATCTTTAAGTAGATCTCTACACTTAAGATATCTCTCACTGTCAATAAGTCTTGAAGGACAAATGTTTCACAGGCCACAATTACTCGAGCTCTAAGTAAACAAGAATGTCTGGAGTGTTATGAAGGGCTTCGCTTCTCTTAGTTTTTTAAATTTAAAAGTCAAGTGACTGATTCATGATCCAACAGAATCCGAAACATGCCAGGACTTTCCAAAACTATTTCTAATCCACACAACTTTCTAACAGCAAACTGAGTGTGTGTGAGAATAAAGACAGCAGTTCTGCACATTCTTCTTCAAATGGAGCTGGATTTGGCAGAGAGCTGTTTCACTTTCCCAGAGTGTAAAAAATGAGTCCGTGGACTTCAGAAGAGCATTTGGTGTTCCAGGGACTTGCAGCTGTCAGCTTTTATAGATGCCATGTGTTTGCCCACATAAAAGAATGTAATGAGCTACGGAAATATTATCCGGCCTCATGAACCAGAATAAAAGCGCTATCGTCAGTAGGCTGATAGCGGGAGTCGGTCTACTCCATCAGGAAAGTATCTATCCAGCGCCGTTTATTAAACGCCTGCTATACGAGTGGTGTTTTCTCTACCACATCCCTTCCTTTATGGCGGGAGCCCCCCCACAGTGCATCCCCCCAGCTCATCATTCTACACCTGCTCTCAGATGCTGTTCTTTCTTTGTTATGAACTAACAGCAAAGGCAACTGTGAGATGCAAACTAGAGCTGTATCTTGAACAGGTGGAATAAAATACAGTGGTTGAATTCAAAGACAAAAAAAAAAATCTATAGAGATGTGCATTTATTTTTGGTTGATATAAGTCAACTAGACTTTTAACAGTAAACACAACAGCCAAAAAGTGGAAACAGCTCAACTGTCCACCGATGTGTGTATACACACACACACACACATATAAGATTATTCAACTTTAAAAGGAAAAAAATTTTGACATGTTACAACATGAAGGAGCTGTGAGGACAATATGCTAAGTGAAATAAGCAAGTCACAGAAGGATAAATATTGTATAATTTCTCTTATAAGAGGTACCTAGAATAGTCAAATCTATAGAGACAGAAAGTAGAGAGGGGTGGGGATGGGGAGTCAGTGTCTAATGGGGGCAGAGTCTCCATTTGGGAAGACGAGAATGTTCTACAGATGAATGGTGGTGATGGTCATACAACCTGTGAATGTCCCTGAAAGTGAAAGTCACTCAGTCGTGTCCGACTCTTTGCAACCCCATGGACTATACAGTCCATGGAATTCTCCAGGTCAGAATACTAGAGTGGGTTGCCTTTTCCTTCTCCAGGGGATCTTCCCAACCCAGGGATCGAACCCAGGTCTCCCGTGCTGCAGGCGGATTCTTTACCAGCTGAGCCGCAAAGGGAAGCCCAAGAATACTGGAGTGGGTAGCCTATCCCTTCTCCAGGGGATCTTCCTGACCCAGGAATCGAACTGGGGTCTCTTGCATTGCAGGCGGATTCTTTACCAACTGAGCTATCAGGGAAGCCAAATTGTACACTTGGAAATAGTTAAAATGGTAAACCTTACGTATATTTTACCACACGAAAAAAAAGAGTATATATCTTTTTTTATACTCCACCTGAAAATCAGCAAATAAAGCCACACAAATAATTCAGTTAAGATAGGCACATGCTTGTTAACGTAGTTTTGGTATCACTAAATAGCCAAATTGTACACTTGGAAATAGTTAAAATGGTAAACCTTACGTATATTTTACCACACGAAAAAAAAGAGTATATATCTTTTTTTATACTCCACCTGAAAATCAGCAAATAAAGCCACACAAATAATTCAGTTAAGATAGGCACATGCTTGTTAACGTAGTTTTGGTATCACTAAATAAACTCACAAAGAACAGTCTGGAGAAGCACATACAGCAAACAGCCTCCTTTTAGTACACGCTAAATCCTTCTAGAGAAAGTATAATTAATGAGTCTCTATTACACAACCTGTTAAAAGAATCTGTTCTTTCAAAGATTTTCAAGTAAGAAAAAGCTATAACTGAAACCAATTTTCTTTCTTCCTACTCCATGCGGTACAAATCAAATTAAGGACATCCAAACCAGTGGTCCTCCAACCCGCGCAGGCATCAGAACCGGGGCTGGTGAAACCCGACTGCTGGGCCTGCCCCGGAAATCCTGACGCAGCCGAGAATGAGAATTTCGAACCATCACAATTTACATCCCAGACCAACTCTGTGTTAAATTAAATAAAAATAGGATGTGTTTGGGGAAGAGCTTTCTAAATATTAAAAGCATAAATACTGCAATACAACTGTCTATTAAATTACTTCTTAAAATATATACTTTGCAGTTTTTAGTTCTGAACTTGGTTTTTAAGACAGATATAGGCACTAAACTAGGAAAAGAAACATATTTTATGATTAGAATTACCTAATGTTACAGAGTAACTTATTCAATTAAGAAAGAGAGTCATGTAATAAGCAACCTCCAGGTTTAAACCTATAGAGATAGAAAAAAGAAAATTAGAATACCATTCTAGCAGAGTCAAGAATGTTTAAATGAATTTATGTTCTATAGGAGAACCACGGAAAGGGAGTTTTTTGGTCGCAAAGAGTCAGACATGACTTAGTGGCTGAATAAATTCATCACTATGGGAAAAAAGCCACTCAAACACTAAGTAATACATAAAAGCAAGACACATTTTTCAGACAACTATAGTAATTATAAGCTTTTGTTCACCGAACATAAACTCTATTTTACTCAAAAAACAAATTGCATCAGATTCCTTCAAAACACAGTGTAAGTAGTAAGTTCAACCAAAAGAGTATGTTCCAATGTGACCTTTTGCTAAAATTTTCACTCCCAGAAGCAGAAGTAATGGCAGAAGTGAGAGTGTGCATCTCAGGACTGGCTTATTCTTCAGACAAATCAATTTCTGAGGCTTCTCTGCAGGCTCGGGAGAAAAAGCAAAACATTCTGGTTCCCACCCTGAAGATGCTTGGGTGAAAGGAGAGGTAACAAGTTGCAGGGACCAGCCAGGCGACAGGAGGACAACAGAGCACAGGGTGGGAACTCCTCCGAGAACTGATCTGACCGGTGCGGGAAGGAGGGAAAAGGCCCTCCAGCACGAAGCCAGCAACAGACGCACACTTGGGGAATGGCCAGTTGCTGGGGGCCAGCATGAGGAACTCAGCCCATGGCAAAGGTCATGAGGAAGGAGGCTCCGGCATACGCAAAGGCGTGATCAAGCCTTAGGAGACCCCCTGTTCCCGAGCATCTACCCCAAAACCAGAGTCTGTTTTCTGCTCTCACCTACACCTTTGACCTTCCGGGGAGCTTTCCCCCATAACCGTTTCTCTCGGAGAAGGAGTAAACGTGCAGCTCCAAGTCAATAAAAATTCCTGGGCGTGACAAGAGTGTTTCAGCTTACGAACTCTGAAGGTTATCTAGCCCACCTGTATAGGTTCGTCCGGCTGCATGTGATGGTTTACAGCCCCCCAACTGTGAGAGGCACGAGATGTTTTAGACTTACTAAAGGCAAACTCTTGTGGGAAGTTAGAAATTATTAGTATAGTGGGTTGATTGAAAATTATATTGGTGAAGGGTTTTTTCATTTGTTGTGTCAATAATTGCTGCTAATTCCCTGCCCTGGGTGGGACAAGGGTGTCTCAGGTCAAACCTCTCTGCTGACAGACTAGCTTGTGTGACAACCTCTCAACCAAAAACAGCACAGAGAGTTTGGAGTATTAGCATAGGGCTTTTCTCATTGTTGAGTCAATGATTGCCTTCATATCCTTAGGCACCTGGGAACATATTAATCAATGTATTTGGAATATAAAAAAGAAAATACAGTAGTTTTTAAGGTTAGCAATACTAGACTTTTTGAGTTAATGAATTTTCT
>SJYX01019240.1:116674-128194 GCA_006410675.1 Oreotragus oreotragus
AGCATATAGGAGAAATAAGTATTAACCTTTAAGCATATAGGAGAAATAAGAATTAACCTTTAAGATTAATCATGTTAACCTTGGGTTAAATAAATTCCTTTCTTGATTGTAACTCACTACACCCTCACCCTATAGGAATGCAACTTTATTTGGAGGGTGGTGCCTGGTTTAAGAAAAACCACCCTTGGAAAAAATAAGTTTTTTGGTTATCAGAAAAAAAGGATCATAAAATGTCAGCGAGCCTTATGGCAAGAAGATGATGTAAAACCCCTAAGACTTTTTTTTATGTAAAGCACCTGACTTTGATAAAGGTCAGGACTGCTGACCCCCACGTGACTCTGTATTCATCCCTATATGTAACAAAAGGTATATAAGAAAATCTGAAAAATAAAGAAATGGGTTCAGTTCCTGGAAAGACTGACTCCCCCATGTCGTTCTTTTTTACCTCGTTTTTCCAGCTGAATTCCCATCTGGAGCATGGATGCTATTCCATGTAAACCAAGTTATTCAGCCTCTTTTTCTCCACTAATATTTCCTACTACACTATCCATTTCTAATCTCTCTATCTGTAATTAATTATGTATTTTCCAAGGACGCCGTCCGTCCCCACCTTTGAATTCCCTGGATCCACCGGGGCTGGACCCCGGCAACTTATGTCAAAGGGACCTATAATGCAATCAAGAGGCCACTGTGGATGCAGCACTCAAACATATCCTCATTTAGACACAATATAAACTCTGGACCAGGCCATTCACAGGCAGCTGGAACTCATTTTCTTCACCCCTTGGAAAATGCAGTTTGGCAAGTTATCATTTGCTGACAAGAAACTGAATGCCTGGCAGCACCAATCATAGTTCTGTAAAACCACCTGTGTAACTCTTCCCGAATATTTTTATTTTTGTCTGTCGTCTTTGTAAACCCTCACCATTTTCTATTTACCTCAGAACTCATTTAAGTTATTATTCATATCTGTGTCTCTTGAATTGTAACTCCTAAGATACAAAATGAGAGTTGGACTATGAAGAAAGCTGAGCACTGAAGAACTGATGCTTTTGAACTGTGGTGTTGGAGAAGACTCTTGAGAGTCCCTTGGAATTTTCCAAGGACGCCGTCCGTCCCCACCTTCGAATTCCCTGGATCCACCGGGGCTGGACCCCGGCAGCCAGTGACCCCAGAGACACGACCAGGGAGCACGTGGGGGCCTCGCCTGTGGAGATGAGGCTACGAGGAGGTTTAGAAGCCAGGACGGAGCTAAGGATCTGAATTCATCTTGAAGGTGGGGTGCAGCCACTTGAGAATTTTAAACTAGCAAGCAATGTGGTCAGACGTCCAACTGGGAGACTCGGTGTCAGCAACCCTGAGAAAAAGCGAGTGGGGCAGACAGGGTTGGGATACAGGGTCCAGAGGATGTGAAGGAAGCTGTGATGGAGGCTGAGCCCACACCGTCAGAGGGGACGACTCAGACTCAAGTCAACAGACACCCTGGACGGGCAAGGGTCCGGCCATCACTGGGGTTGGAGGGGTGGGGGCTTTCAGGGGCGGCTCGGCTCCGGGTCTGAGGGTTGGCACACCGTGGTGGCATTCCTCAGAAGCAGTAGTTCAGAGGAAAGGCAGAGCTTTGCAGAGGAATGCTACTGTTTCTAAGGTGCTTGCGTGAGTTCCGTTGGGTGTACTCTGTGTGTGGGCAAGAGGAAGGGTGGGTACTGTTCAGACCTACTAAGTCTGCCTTGGAATGGCCAGGTGGGGCTCTCCAAGCACAGAGCTGGCTAGACGACTGGAAGCGCCTGTGTGTAGGCTGAGGGTGAGCCCTGAGAGCTTTGGTTTATAAACTGACAGTTGAAGCCACGGGTTTAGATGAGGCTGGCCAGGAAGGGATGTCGGGTAAAAGAGCTGGATATTCGTAACACAGCATCAACCACAAGTTAAAACTGTGACATCCAGAAAACACAAAACTAGTTGAATAACTAGGGGGTCTTGAAATAGCAAAATAAGTTATCATTAGAGGAAGAGCCCATCTGTACCCAAGGCAGCAAGGAGGTGAGTCCAGTAAGAAAAAGAGCAAGGGTGACCAGAGGGAGGGGCAGAGAGCCAGGAGGAAGAGAACCACCGCCAATCATCCAGGCAAACACGCGAGACACTCAGGCACCCGACGTTTCTCACTCACTCAGACGCGCACTACGCGCGTGACCAGTGCACCGGGAGTATTCTAATGCAAACCGTGTAAGAGAGCCATGAAATAAACACGGCAGATTTCTGAATGGAAAAAGGATTCAGCACACATCACGATATATACAGCAATTATCTTACAGGGTGATAATTACATAAATCTACATACATACATACAAAGATTTTTCTTTAAAACAACAACAACAACAACAAATAAAACAAGGCCAGTACTCGCAAGATCAACTGTACCTTTCAAGGCAATTGTTACTGCAATACATGCCTTCTGTTGCAACATGTAAAATTATCCCGCTATAAGTATATAAAACTGTTTTCACTCATACAGATTAAAAATCAAGAAAGATCAATGACCACACCTGCCCATCAAAAATTCTCTCTTCAGTGAATCTCTGGGCACTTCCCAAACCAGACTGACATCCCCATCCAGGGCTATAAAGCAAAAAGTATGAACAAAGGACAGGCCAGGGTGCCTGGGACCCCTCCTTGCACCTAGGTGGTCCCCAAGCTCTTACCAGGGACACTACATAGGGAGCCTCTTAGTCAGATCTGCCAATAGATGAACTCCCTTCAACTGCTCTCTATAAACAGTAGGATCAACGAAGTGGGTTTGGAAAGACCCAGTTTAATTTGAGAAAAAACGCTTTGCATCCTATTTGCAACTCAAAATTACAAAGGATAATCGCTGGCTTCAATATCTATCAGCAATATCAGCAAATGTTTAGACAAAGCTGCTAAAAAGTAGCTGAACTGACTTGAGGTCTGTGATTCCTCCCGGTGCCAACTGCCGTAATGAACAATTAAATCAGCAAAATGTTAAGGTAATTGAAAAGGACAAATGACCCAGTTTCTGTAACAAAGCGATGACACAAAAGGAAACAAAGGGAGAGGAGGATGTGAGGAACAGAGGAGGCTGAAGAAATATAATAACTGAACGCTAAGGTTTATCTGAAGGAGGATCCAAAGAAGGTTAAAAAAAAAAAAAAAAGACATTGTGTTAGCAGAGAAAGTCTGAACAAGGATTTGGCACTGGATGATGTCAAGGAATTATCAGTCCTCTTCTCGGGTGTGATAATGACACTGTGGTGACTTTTAAGATGAAAAAGGTCCTGAAAGTTTCCCGGTGGTCCAGTGCAGGGGACATGGGTTCGATCCCCGAATGGGGAACTAAGATCCCACAAGTGCACCAGAACTAGAGAGAAGCCCAAGGGCCACAATGAGAGACCTGGCGTAGCTAAATACATACATTTTTTAAAGAAAGTCTTTACAGTGCAAGGTGTGTTTCAGGATGAGTTAACAAGATGCCTGAAATCTGCTTTTTATAGATACCAGCAGGAGGAAAGCGGAAAGAATAAATGAAACAAATTGGCAAAACGTTGATGCTTTCGGAGCTAAGCCATGGGCAAGCGGGCATTTATCAAACCTTCCTTTCTACTTCTGCATACTTGAAGTTTCTATAATACAAGGTTTACCCTTTTTTTTTTTCCTTGATAAAAACAGGTAAATCAAGAAGGCAAGGAGATGAATCAGATCCTGCTTTATTTCTTGAAATATCCCCTACTGAACCACGGCTGTCTTCACTCTAGCACATTAAAAATAATTCAGGAGGCATCATGTGTTGGGAGAGTGGGTTTAGGAGAAGAGAAAAAGCCTGGTTCTGTACACTATGGTGTGTGACGGAAGCACATTATGGTCGCTCACTGTCAAAGCTAGGTAAATCTGACCACATTCCAGGTTTTACTAAATGGAACAGAATTTACACTATGGCATTCAAAAACTTGATAAATGAAAAGAGTACAATCTCCCTCACTATTAATAAACTGACCAGGATCCTTACTGTATCAACAGAAAAACTGGATTGTTTTTCTCCACTGAACAAAACTTTTTAAGCTGGTGACCCCCAAATGCAGACTGCTTATTCCTTTGAGTAAAAATAAACTCTATTGCATACTAGGCTGACTGAAGATATAACTATACCTCCATTAATGAAAAAGATGTATTTCAATAACACACCTAATTATCAGAAACTTGGAAAGCATAAAAAGGCTCAGGGATAAAATCTAGGATGAGAGGCAGAGAACATGCTTTGAAAAGAAAAACAAAAAATGGAATGCAAGTATTTCATAACTAAAATAAAGGTACAAACCAAATACGCACGGGACTCAGGTCAGCGGAAGAAAACAAGATCAGCAAGAGGGTTGGGGGCTCCCGGTATCTTCGGGCAAGAAGGAGGGGCGGATGGGCACACGGGGCTTCACGGGGCAGCCACCTCGGAGCAAGAGGACAAAGCCAGGTGGGCTCCAGCAGGACAGAGGAACAGCCTGGAAACGGCTGCATGGGGGTGGGGGCTGGGCGCTAGCGCTCAGACTTCTGCGCACCTTGCCCTCACCCTAGGAAGAGCAGACTGGACTGCATTTGGTATACAGCTCTGCTCAGACAGCGCTGAGATGCACAAGCACACCCTAGGGTCCCCCACAGATCTCCCCAACTGTCCTGACGCATAAACTGGACGAAGTAAGGTTTACATATAAATACAAAGGTCTATTTCAAAGAGACACACATTCATAGTTCACATGTCAACAAATGACTCTGCTGATTCATTTCACCTTGCATTTGGGCTGGGACAGGGGCTGGCTTTCAGAAAGGGAGGGGGAAGCCATGGAGGTTTCCAGGCCCTGCCTCTCCCACTGGCACGTCTATGGTCTGCTTAGTTCTACAGACCTCCCAACAGTCTACACGAGTGACTAGCCTAGTCACTAGGTTACAGAGCAAGTCTGAGGCAGGGCCCAACTCTGCACCCAGAATCACAGCAAATCTTCTTTCATCCTCTAGTCTCGGTAGGAAGACATGAGATACCTGAGGAAAGAGGAAAGGAAGGGAAAAAACAAATCAAAGGAAAGCAAGAGAATGAGAGGAACAGAGGCAACTGCTGCTGTGGGAGCCGCCCGGTCAGCAAGTGCACGCTGCAACCCGTAAAAGCACACCACTTAAACTACTCCAAAATGTGTCAAGTGGGCTCTGCATAATTTATGAAGATGTTAAAAAAAAAGCCAACTTCCTCACAAAAGGGCTTTGCTCTTCCAGGAGGCATCGGTTAACTGAAGGCTCACAGCACGCTACTTCTCTTCTATGGAGAAAACACAGAGCCCTTGTCTGAAGACAGACCACAGATCTGAGCTTCAACCATCAGACCTACCTCCCAAGTCCTCACACGGAGGGCTCAAGGGAACAAACGGACACCAGCCTATCAAACATATATCGGCGTGCCTACACGTGCCTGGTACCAACACTGGAGGGAACAAGGGAACAACAAAGTCTCTGCCCTTGAGGAACACATACAATAGTCAGAGAGCAATACTCAGGCACCTTGGAGAATAAAAGAAACGAACCACCTACCACTGACTGCACCGTGAAGGAGGAGTCAGAGGAAAGGGCGAGAAACACGAAGGGCTTCTTAGCTGCCATCAGCGCAAGGGGTGGGCCAGCTAAGATCAAGATTAGATGGGGTGAACATCTAAGGCGAGGAAGGAAGTGTTGAAAGGAAGCGGGTCGGGGGGCCGGAAAAGACACAGAGGCAAACAGGGACAGCACAGAATAGATGGAAACATTCACGCTGGGAAGTCGGCACAATTATGAAACAAGCTTGAACAGGGAAGGCAGGATATGAAGGGCCTTGGAGAAAATGCAAAGCAGTTTAGAACAGATGTGACTGATAAGAGTGATCACTTCCCCAGAGGGCTGACAGGCAGAACAGCGTCCAGCAGGAGGACGCAGCCCCAAAGGGGTGAGCGTGTGAGTGAGGAGGCAGCGCTCAGGAGAGGGAGGCAGACAGCTGTGACTCGAGGGCACCATCTAGAAGGTGCGTCGGCTAGGGATCCAGAAGGCCAATAGGGTCTGGGAGCCCATGACAGGATGGAGAGAACAGGGAACTCGGGGAGTGGACGTGAGCAGAGCTGTCGGGTGACAGGAAGCTGACGGAGAAACAGGGCTTGGGACTTCCCTGGTGGTCCAGCAGCTGAGATTCTGCGCTTCCAACGGGGGAGGCCCGGGGTTCGATCCCTGGTCAAGGAACGGGATCCCATGTGCTGCAACTAAGAGTTCACATGCCGCAACTAATGACCCTGCATGCTGCAAGGAAGACCCAGGGCAGGCAAAGAAATTAGTAAGTAAAGCGGGGCTGCACCAGACCAGCAGCGGGGCCTCTGCCATCGCGTGTTCCAGCAGTCCAGGGGCAGCTGTCCCAGCCGAGAAAAGCATGAGACCGCTCCTTGCCTCCTCGCTGCCGGGACCACAGAGGCATGGCTCCCAGTTCCTCCTTTCCCTTGGTCTCGCCTGCACCCGGATCCCCCTTCACACCCCACACTGACCTCTGCTCCATGGACTCACTCTCCTCTGCATCATTTGTGAAAGGCCATGAAGGCCAGGAGGAAGGAAGCCAGACCTGAAAATGTTTACGCTCTGAAATCAGTGTTTTATCTCAGAACTTTCCAAATGAAACACCCAAATCCAAGAATCTCAGAACCACACCTGCCGCCCAAGTCCGTTCTCGGAGGTAACCTCACTAGGCCAGGGGAGACCACAGATATACCAGAGGGCACAAGTGACCGGAATGTCCTTCACAGATTAAGCTCTCCTCCCACAGGTTGGGCAGAGCAGCCCCAGGAAACATTTCTGGTTGAGCCTGGAAAGGTCACTCTTCAAGGACAAAAACCCTCCACAAACATTCCAGGACACACATTCTAAAAAAAAGAACAGCAAACGCTACCCCAACTACCTGCGGAAGCTCTCTCTTCTCTGAGCCTCAGACTCCTCACCCTCAAAGGGGGCTCAGCTGGGGCACTTCTCAACTCACCCAAGCACCAACCATTGTTTCTGGGCTCACATCTAACAACAGAATGCCCCTCGGATGCCACAAATGCCTGCTGAAACACCTTCACTTCCGTTTTGCTTGTTTACCATTAACTCTTAGATGATTTCTTAATTCTATCAAGTATACTGACCCCAAACAATTGGTAGATTGTCATTAAATCAATCACAATAATTAACTTACTCGATACCCACCGCGTACCTACTGCTGACATAGGCACTTCCCACCTCATATTCTGGCAATTCTAAATTACAACAGAACTCTTGGTTAAGACAGATAGAGGCTTAAGTGGTCGGCATGGCGCTTCCTTCCACGGTCGTCACAGGACCCTGTAAGTCAGGACTTGGATCGTCCGTGAATGCCACAGACTGGCCACCTGACGAACACGTCTGTCACTGCCACTTGCCGTGACTACTGAAGCACAGTCACTTTCGGAGGGTCTCGAAAACATTTCTGTTCAAATTATAGTTCTGTTCTTGCATTAACAACTGAACGCCTCTTTGCTCACTCTGAATAAACTGAAAAGAATATTTTAGAGTAACTCTTTTGTACTTCTGCTTTTCCTCAATAAGAGAAAAATAAAGCAAGGAAAACACTGAGGATTTTATGTCGTACAATTACAGTGAGAAAAGCACAAGAGACACCACAAAAATCACTAGACTTTACATTCTAGTTTCTACCTAAATCTGGAGGGAAAAGGGTAATTATTTCATTCTCAGATTAAAAAATAATTTCTTCCAAGTCAAAAAATTTTACTACTGCTTAAAACAGAAGCGAGTGAAAAACCAGTAAATTTTAAAAGATTGAGGGGTGGCTGAGAAGTTCAATTTCAAATTCTTTTGTAAATCCCTGCATAAATATGACAAGGCAAACTATAGCATTTTGAAATCCGTAAAGAAAGGAAAATAAGGAAGCTGAACATTAGGCAAGCAAAATACCTCTTTATTATCAAGTGTTTGCCTAAGAGACTAGCCTTTGCCTCAAATGATCAGGGTTGCAGCAATATTTAAAAATCGTCCTTAACATAATAGAGAACGTAAGGCACCAGTCCCATGCCTGTCCCCTCCACCCTGGGGCATCTCCCAGGCTCACTGTCCTCCACTGCCCCACACTAATCTCCTAGCACCACCAGCCCCTGCCAACCAGAAAGGGACAGGTGACCAAGCCCCACAAGGAATCCACAGGCCAGCCAGCATCTTGGGACCCGAGTGGACAGCGGGGAGGATCAGATCAAGTATTTCTAGAATCTGAACTAGGAAATGCAAAAAGAATTGCTCACTTAGAAACCGAAAGAAGGCAACAAGAAATGCCACAAAGTCAAACTGGGGCCAGAGTTCTGACCAGCTGAAAAAGCATGTGAGCAGTCAGTGGCGAAGGCAGAGTCTCGGGTTGAAGGGTGAAGTTCCGCAGACAACCGCTGCTGGGAACACCCTCCCTCCCCCCAAGCCAGGTTCCTGGAGTTCAGCCTGTGCAGGCTCACATTCCTGGATTTCTGCACAATCCCATCACACACAGCATGTGTTCCAACAACAATATCCCCCCCTCTCAGGCCACAGTGGGATCTCTGCTCTTTATGACCAAACAACCCACCCAGCAAACAGGAAGCAAGCCTTCCTGTTAAGCCATTAACATAAAACACTGAACAGTCCTAGGACTGATGGAAAATACAGAAGTAAAAAATACACCCCCCCCCAACACACAACTCTCACACCTGACAGAAAAGGGGCACCAGGGAACTTTCTGAGGTAAAGGAGGGAATGGTTCTGCATCTTGACAGAGATCCATGTCACTCTCTGTCAACAGTGATCAAAGTGTAAACCTAATGTGATCATTTCACTGTCTGTAAATTATACCTCAATTTAAGAAACAGACGCCCTAAATCTAAATTGTTCCCTTGAGAGGACCTGAGTTTTGTTTTCCAAAACTAAACTGATCTGGATAAATCTTACAAATGATGCTGAGCAGCCAGCCAGATGCAAAAACACTTGAGTTTTTGTACACAGAAAAGACAAAGAAAGTCATCTCTGGTCAGAGTCAAAATAGGGGCTAACTACAAGGGACCAGGAGGAGCTGAGGGTCTCTCATTGGGCTGAAAGGTTCTGGTTCAGACTGGCACTTTCATCAGGGTGTATTTCATGACCAAGGCATCCTCCAGTCATATATTTCACCATAACGGTGACACAAAACAGATATTACACCATAACGCTGACACAAAACAGATACCACACCATAACGGTGACACAAAACAGACAGTGAAGAAAAAGGATTTGTTGCTGTTGTTCAGTTGTTGTCAGTGTTGTTCAGTTGCTAAGTCGTGTCCGACTCTTAGCGAAAAGAACAGTTCACTTAGAAACTGAAAAGAATGCAGCAAGCAATGTCACAAAGTCAAACTGGATCCAGAGCCAGAGTTCTGACCAGCTGAAAAAGTACATGAGCTGAAGCCAAGGGAAAGAATACCTTACAGTAATTTAAAAGAGACTGGAAAAAGTGTGTCTGGGTTTTGTTGGTTTTTTTTTTTTTTGGCCTCTAATGAAATTATTATTTCCAGCCAATCTCTTTAGGTAAATAACAAAGAAAATTAAGACTTTTAATTACCCCATTTGTGCAATTCTAATATGACTCAAGAATATAATATTAGTGGAGGAAGCTCATTTCAGCACAGTCCTTAGAATCCTGTAAATTAAGCTCCATCCTTCAGTGCTCAGCTTCATATAGTGAATTCACCCTCAATCTAAATGAGCAGCAGAAGAAAAAAACCACTCTTCACATCCCTTTTCTACTTAAACAAAAAAGGAGCAAAATCCAGAGGAAGAATTATTTTAGTCACAATCCCACTTCTGTATTTTCAAAAGGAGAATTGACTGAAATTCACACACAACCCTGAGATAAATTTTAAAAAAAAATGCAGATTTTGATTTTCAGAGACTTATAGTTTAAAAACAACTTCACAAACTTGAAAAGTTCATAAGCATAAAAACAGAGTATGTAAAAGTGGAGCAACAGATAATCAAATTTGGACACCTAAGAAGATAAGATGCGAGAGTAAACTGAAAAGTACTTACAGCCATGATTAGTTCAAAGGGGTGTTTATACACCCTCACTGGTGACTGGTATTTCTGCACCATGACTGCAATAAAACAGCAATCCTTTCACACCTGCAAAACACAAACATTTGTGATAACCATGATAAGGAAAAAATTTGCATTTACACAACATACTACGGTCTAAGGAACCTCAATAGATCACAATTCTGTGCACACAAAGGTCAAAAGATGATGCTTAATTATACAAGGGCAAGGGAAGGCAGGAAGACAGGAAGAAAAGGTGAAAAAAGTCCAAGTGGAGTGAGGGAAGGAGCACTGGTCTGAGGGCTGGAGGACTCAATTACCTTACCAGCCTCACCGCCTCTCCTGGGACCACCCTGGGTCCTTTCCAGCAAGTGAAATGCCGAGATTAAATTATTCTAAAAACCCATACAATTAGTTCTTGAACCATTTTTCTCTTCAACTTCCATGAGAAGCCAAATAAAAATGGTGGCACTTCAAGATATTAAGCCCAGGACACACAAAAATACAAGGGGAAAAAAAAAATACTACTGTGTCTTAATTTATGGGATACTCCTCAAAAGCTACTTTCAAAGGAAACTTGTCAATCTCCATTTTCTAACTGCACAGGCTACAACTTCAGGGATCAGTCTTCAAATGGCAGACACTCCAAATCCTCTGGCTAGAGGCTCCACTGACTTTTTCAGCCTCAAACAGCTGTAATATCAGGATGTAATCAACTAGGTGTTCAAGCCTACTTCACCTGTCAAGAATCCTTCTGCCAGGGGCACATTCAAAGGCTGGCCTCAGCCTAAACTGGATTTTTCTGAAAAACACACTTTTATTTGGAGCCCTTTATGGGACTTCACTTCCCTATTTAAAAGGAAGGAAGAAAAATAAATCCAAAGAGCCTACCTGTCCTTCTGAGGATAATCATTAAGAAAGCTACTTTATGCTGAGCACGATGAGAGGATATTCAAAAGTACAAAACGGAATATCCTCAAGGAGCCCAAAGTCTAGCTGTGATAAAAGAAAAAATTACAAAGGTATATTTTATTTCATGATTCCTACCCATATTAATTACATTTAAACAGATCTGGAACTTCCTCTGGTATGATTCACATACCTCTCAGAAAGACCAGGTTCTGGCAGCAAACAGCTACATCTGGCAGCTAAAGAAAAACTGCTAAAGAGTTACTCGGGGCGACCTCAAGCAAGTCATTTGACTTTCCCGGGACTCAGATCCACCTCTTTTTAGTGAGGTTCAGGGTGAGATAACACTCTAAGACTTCCAGCTCTAAAAACAGGAGTGAAGTGAAGCGGCTCAGTTGTGTCCGACTCTTTGCGACCCCATGGACAGTAGCCTACCACGCTCCTCCATCCATGGGATTTTCCAGGCAAGAGTACTGGAGTGGACTGCCATTTCCT
>SJYX01019242.1:0-16678 GCA_006410675.1 Oreotragus oreotragus
AAGACTCTGATGCTGGGAGGGATTGGGGGCAGGAGGAGAAGGGGACGACAGAGGATGAGATGGCTGGATGGCATCACGGACTCGATGGACGTGAGTCTGGGTGAGCTCCCGGAGACGGTGATGGACAGGGAGGCCCGGCGTGCTCCGATTCATGGGGTGGCAAAGAGTCGGACACGACTGAGTGACTGAACTGAACTGATCTGAACCTTTTAATCAATATATGTATGAAATCTATGCATTCAAATATTAGGCAGTTGAGGTAGTATCAACAGTATTAAAAAATGTCTGACAAAGGCAATAAAGAAGGGGGGAAGACCTTATTCTTAGCCTTTTAGAGTTTTCTTTAGAATTGTTTGATCCACTGGAGCATAAACATACATCATTTTTTGCAAGGCATCAGTCATATTTTTAAAAAGGCTATTTGCCAAGTTCATTTAAGTGATACTACTATGAACTGAAGTTAGGATTTACTATCTCAGCCTATATATTACATAGATTTAGTAAAATGTTATTTCAAGCATGTAGCCCTAGAGGTCACTCAATTTAACTGTCCCCCAAAGTTGTAATAACTGATTATAGTAGAAGTCAAATGGGTAGAATATGAAACTCATAGCCATAACTGAACTCCATTAAATGTATTCCCAATGTCAAAGTCAATTGCTTCTGGCAGTGCCGTTTCTGATATCATGTTGATCAGAAGGTAATGGAAAGTGACAAGCGCTATCACAAACACTCCAGAGTAAACAAAATACTCTTCAGGCCTTAACTGACTACGGTGATAGCCTGTTTTCATAATAGTCAAATTCAGTAAAGTCTTTTACTGCTTTCAGAAACGTGTCTCTGTTTTACACAAACAAATCATCTACGAAGGACTTTGAATGGCCCTCAGCAGGGAATGCTGAAGAATGATAACAAAGCAAAATCCATGTAAGGAATAACATAAGGAACTGCTTCCATATACAATACGTTTGTCTGTCTGATTGTGTTTCTCACCCATAAAAAAGATGCATTATCTACTCCGTGTCCATATCATAAGCTTTCAGGGTTTTATGCATTTATGATAATTTTCCTGTGCTGAAATGACCTATACTCTATTCTTCACTGGGCAATGCTGCTTAATTTTCATGATTTGCCTCACAATAATTACACTTTATTACTTTTCCTAAACTTCTTCATACTCATACGCTAATACTTGGCCTTCTATTTGTGTTTCTAGTATTTTATCTAATATTTATAGTATAATAAATCAAATATCTCAGTCTGTAACCCAAGACACATCATATTCAGCATGTACAAAGCTAAAACTTTATATTTTACTTTTTCCAAAGCAAATTGCTTGTACTCTTGAATCAGTTATGTAAGTGACTGGAATCACCATATAACTATGTCAATCATCAAGTCAGAAACTTGGAAATTGATAATAATTGCACTCCATACCTCATCATCAGTTGTATTTGTACACCTGAGATTTTGTCAGTACTTCATAAAAAAGCTTTTCTGAACCCTCATGCCACCAGTATCACATATCTATAGGTTTGCCATTACCTTTCTTCTAACTAAACTATCTGAAAAATCTCCCTTTACTCCACTACTTTGTCATGTTATATCCCCAGCAAATAAATAATACTTGATGGCATTATCAATGAGTCTAATAATACTATATCAAAGTATTCCTGTGCACTTCATTGCCTACAAGACTAATATTGCTTTTCTTAACATAAATGTGCTTTCATTTATTCAACTCAAACAATTTTCTTGATACTTCTGGTACATACACTCTCATTATTACACTATATATTATTCACACATATATACAACAGATATTTATCAAGTGTCACTACGTGTCAGACATTATTTTAGGCCCTGCACTTACAACATTGAACACAATATACAACTCATCAGGTCTGGTTTTCTCTTAACTTCCTTCAGATTAACATCATCTTTCAATTAAGGTCTTCTTTGACAACTCTATTTAAAATTTCACCCCCAAAACCCATTTCCTTTACCTCTTTCCAATTCAGCTTTCTCCACAACTCTTTTAATTCTCAAACTACCACACATTCTAGATGTCTGTTTATATCACTTCCTCTACTGTAAAGTAAGGTTAGCGAGGGCTGAAACTTTTTTGTCCTTTAGTAGTCAGTAATGACAGTGGACAGCTTTAATATGCTATTTATTCTCAAAAGTAAAATGCATCTTACATAACTCAAGCTGGTATTTTATAGTCTAGCTATTACTGTCCAAGTAGAGGGCTTTTCTCCCCACTCCACTGTCAATCCTAAATGATGTTAGTTTTATTAACAAAGGTGAAGGATTTATGTATATGTCTGTATCCCATTTTCCATGATCCAACTTTATTTATTTTATATGTTAAACTATGTCCCAAATAATTCCTCTATGAAGCTCTTTTTGAGACTCCTTGTAGAATTGCTGTCTTTTTGGTTTGGGACACCAATAATAAGTAATGTTTCCACATAAGCACTTGTCACAGGGGATGCACAATTTGCTGGGAAAGATCGAGGGCAGAAGGAGAAGAGGGCATCAGAGAATGAGATGGTTGGATGGCATCACCGATGCAACGGACATGAACTTGGGCAAACTCTGGGAGATAGTGAGGGATAGGGAAGCCTGGCAGTCCATGGGGTCAGAAAGAGTCAGACATGAGTGGGCAACTGCACAGCAACAACAATGACACACACGAGGTATTTTAATTTTATTCATGTGGGGTTAAGAGAGGTAAGCAAGCATTAGCCAGCACAATCATAATTTCCTAGAGAATATTACATTTTTTACTCTAGAGAAGAGATGCAAAAGTTACATTAGCTATAGTTGTGGCTTAGATGCTGCTGCTGCTGCTGCTGCTGCTGCCGCTGCTGCTGCTGCTAAGTCACTTCAGTCGTGTCCGACTCTGTGTGACCCCATAGACGGCAGCCCACCAGGCTCCCCCATCCCTGGGATTCTCCAGGCAAGAATACTGGAGTGGATTGCCATTTCCTTCTCCAATGCATGAAAGAGAAAAGTGAAAGTGAAGTCGCTCAGTCTGTCCGACTGTTAGCGACCCCATGGACTGCAGCCCACCAGGCTCCTCCGTCCATTGGATTTTCCAGGCAAGAGTACTGGGGTGGGGTGCCATTGCCTTCCCCCGTGGCTTAGAAGAGTATATTTTAATGTAAATTTAAAACACTAACACATGAAAATGTCCAAGATATATTCTTATTTTAAAAAATAATAAAAACTTTTTTTGAGAAAAATTTGCAATGGAACTCTTTATTACTTATTCTCTACATGTTTTTGATTTGGACCATAGGGATATATTACATACAGCAACAAAAAAGTACCATCATCCCTTCCCTTTCTGTATTGGTCAGCATAAAAACTAGGACATATTCTTCTTCATAGCGTAAACCAAATTCTGATTCTTTAGGCCAGTTGAGCTGTTAGTGATGAGTTGATATATTTAGACATCAAACCCTAGGAGGGAATAGCTAATGAAAGTTAAGTACTTGATTTGTGTGTGGATATATGTGTAATACCTTTGGGAAATATTAGAACAATGTTCAATTAAGAAATACTTATTGAGCATTCCCATTAAGTGTCTGGGATACAGTAGTTTAGTTGATGACTATATTTCCACCATCCTGGAAATTACTACCTATTAAAGAAAAATCAAAATAAGTTACTAAAAAGACTTAATACAATATTTAGCAAGTGCCATGTGAGGAAAAAAGAGGGCATTGTTGCGTGTGTGTGTGCACTTAGTCACACAGTCATGTTTGACTCTTTGTGACCCCATGGCACTGGAACAAAGAGCAAAAGGAGAATAGGTCTAACTGCGAAGAGCTTTGAGAGGAGATAATATCTATCTATGCCAAAGCCTAAATAATGACAAGGAATCATCCATGAATAAAGAGTGGGGCTTTCACATTCCTGGAAGTGGTAATTACCTGTTAAAATATCCTGAGGCAATAAGGAGACCACTGGGTCTCTAATAATATTGGAGAACAATGAGAAAGATAAGGAGAGAGTAAGATTTAAGGTGGAGGAGGTTTGTAGACACCAGATCCAGCAGGGTTGTAAAAGAAGGGATAGGAGTTTAGATTTTACATCAAGTTCAAAGAACCTTAATCAACAAAGATTCATTATAGCTCATCATGATCTTTCAAGCAATATTTCCCCATTGTTAAATTCTCATAGCACCTTTTCCTACACATCATTTATTCCTTATTTCTCTCTGAAAATAATTTAAAACTGTCCTTTGGACTTCTGTTCCATTCCCAAGGAAATTAAGATATACATAATCTTTAAGCCCATTTAGCTTTCACAATATTGCCTGGATTTCAAAGGACCAAATAATAAAGGTCATTTAAAGACCAAACAGAAAACTGCTCCCCTCTAGAATAATGTTTCATAGATGTAGATGCCACATGTGCATTATGGAAAATGGCTGAATTCAGCATGCCTAAAATACATGGTTTATATCAATACATTTCTCTCAAAATAAAACTATAGAGACTATTGGAATTCCCAGAAACCTTGTAAAATAAACTGAAACAAAACATTATTTCCAATAACAAAATTTAGGTTGAAGAAATGAAGTGATATAACAGCAATCCTTTATCATTATTATATAAATCTAATTGTGTGAGTAAAAATTCTCATAGCATTAATATGTATCAAATATTCCATTGCTGTGTCTATAATTTTGTAATAATTACCAACAATAAATAAAATACTATTATATGATAATTGAAATCACCAATAAAATGTTTTTCATGTTTAAATTTCCATCACTAATTCAATAATTTATTAATCTGGTGAGAGCACTTACTCTGAATTACATTATTATGGAGCAATATGTACTTTTCAAGTGTTAATGTCTCATTTCCATCAGGGTTTTTCTTTTAAAGGAAAAGAAACATAAAAATGAAAACTGACATTCAATGAGTACACTAAAATTCGTTATCAATGGTCACATTTCATGGAAATGGACAGATCTATTTAAAGTTTCTATCAAATCTATACTCTTTCACTATGTGCAGCCTTCAGAAGTTTATTAAATTCACATGGAGGAAAAAATAATTCTGGCAGCATTTCCTCAAGTTTTGTGTTAGGTACCCCTGAGTGCCTTTGACATTGCAGATTACCAGGTTTTATGTTTCCATAGCTTTATTGTAGGAAACTGCAATCAGCATTTTGATAAACACCCATGTGATTCTGATTCAGACTAAGATGGGCTACCAATCAGACACTAAGAAATCTGTCCTATGGTGCAGATTATCTAATGGATAAATACCCAAGAAAGCAGGATTTATAGTTTTGTCTTTATATAAAGGCAAAAAATTCTCTCCTATAAATAGCTCTTATTCTACATTGTAGATGCTCTTCCTTTTTTCCCTTTTCAAGCTCATGGCTGTAGTAAGGATTAATACTAAGTAAGCTCAGCTATCTTCTGTTATAAAATTATTGAGAATTACCCATAAAAGAGTCAAGCAAACAAGTGACAGCAACTATCTATGTTCTGTCAGAAGATCAGACAGAAAATAGCAGCACATAATTGTACTGAAAAAGAGAATACATAATTACAAAATGTGAAATATAAGTAATTTATATTGCAATGGCCATACATGTTTAAAAAATTGACTATCCTGCTTTAAAAACAAGCATAGTTTCCAAAGAAAAAGATCCTATAATGGAACGACCAAGGAATCAAACAAACAAACAAGATTGATTAAGTTAAAATGAAATAAAGTGTTGGTTGCTCAGTCGTGCTGACTCTCTGACCCCATGGACTTACAGCCCACCAGGCTCCTCTATCCATGTGATTCTTCAGACAAGAATACTGGTGTGGGTAGACATTCCCTCCTCCAGGGGATCTTCTCAACCCAGAGAATGAACCTGGGTCTCCTGCACTGCAGGCAGACCCTGCCATCAGAACCACCAGGGAAGCCCATTTTATTAGTCTACAAATAGAGAATAGCAATCAAGAGATAGATATTATAAAACAGAACCAAATGGACGTTTGCCACTATTCAATTTCTCTGACAATAATGCCATAATATGTATACATATAGATGATTCACGTTGCTGTACAGTATTAATAGAAACTAATGTGACATTGTAAAACAACCATACTCCAATAAAAATTACATCACGTAGCTTTTGTGAATGGTACAAAAACTAAATCATCTTGATTTTTTTGTTTTTGAAGCATAACTTTCCATGTTATATTAATTCAATAAAAATATTCAAAAATTAAAAAAAAATAATGTCTTAGTTGAAGTTATCCTCCATATAATGCCTGGAAAGTTACAATAGCTGCTGTCCCCTACTATCCCTACCTCCCATTAGTTTATATACAGCTTTTCTTGTCCCTTCCAATCTTTTCTTTGCGTGGTGGCCAGACTGACCTGACTTTTCAAATGAATCATATATTAATTCAATAAAAAATATTCAAAAATTAAAAAAAATAATGTCTTAGTTGAAGTTATCCTCCATATAATGCCTGGAAAGTTACAATAGCTGCTGTCCCCTACTATCCCTACCTCCCATTAGTTTATATACAGCTTTTCTTGTCCCTTCCAATCTTTTCTTTGCGTGGTGGCCAGACTGACCTGACTTTTCAAATGAATCAGCTCTTTGTGTCAGGTGGCCAAAATATTGGAGTTTCAGCTTCAACATCAGTCCTTCCAATGAACACCCAGGAATAGTCTCCTTTAGGATGAACTGGTTGGATCTCCTTGCAGTCCAAGGGACTCTCAAGAGTCTTCTCCAACAGCACAGTTCAAAAGCATCAGTTCTTTGGTGCTCAGCTTTCTTTACAGTCCAACTCTCATATCCATATATGACCACTGGATAAACCATAGCCTTGACTCGATGGACCTTTGTTGACAAAGTAATGTCTCTGCTTTTCAGTATGCTGGGGGTCATAGCTTTCCTTCCAAGGAGTGTCTTTTAATTTCATGGCTGCAATCACCATCTGCAGTGATTTTGGAGCACAGAAAAATAAAGTCATCCACTATTTCCCCATTTCTTTGACATGAAGTGATGGGACTGGATGCCATCATAACCTTCATATTTATTATCAGAATAAAATAAATATAAAAACATCACTGGAGTTTTGTATAGGGTAAATTAATTTTTAAGAAATAATATATATATACATATGAATATATATGAGGTTTTAAGCCAATTATACATATGTAATTACATCATTATATGTAATTATGTTATCTTTCTCTAAATTCAATATACATGACAGAGAACTATATATGTAAATATATATAATTATTATGAAATGTCATAGCAAAATATTTTATTTATAAATGAATAAACATTTATTTAGATATAAATGATTATTTGATTTAGATGTAAAACTAGTTTATTTTTAGTAGTCATCACCTATATACTGGTTTACTTTAGATGTTGGATATTTAATTTCTCCTTAGTTATTAGAATCTAGAATAATCTGAAATTTGTTTTATTAAATTAATGACAAAATGTCATTAAGATGGTCAAGTAATTTGAAAAATCTATAAAATTGATAACACAATTATATAATTGTCAAGAAACTTACATTACCTACTGTGAAAGATAAATTCTGACACACTATCCAAAATTGGCTCATAAACCAGGTATAATTCAAATTGGGGTTTCAAATGTTTTATCACTTGAATTTGGCTCTAAAACGGTCACTTTTCCTTATTATAAGCAACATATTTTACTCCTTCCAAGAGATAATTTTATAACTGCTTCCTTATTTTTCCTATTTAAATGTATTTTATGGCAGAATTTTTATACCATTTTATTATTTAAAATAAATATAAAATATTTATATTTGTCCTAGCCATGGGAACTTATGTATAACATGTTATACCAGGTATAATTCAAATTGGGGTTTCAAATGTTTTATCACTTGAATTTGGCTCTAAAACGGTCACTTTTCCTTATTATAAGCAACATATTTTACTCCTTCCAAGAGATAATTTTATAACTGCTTCCTTATTTTTCCTATTTAAATGTATTTTATGGCAGAATTTTTATACCATTTTATTATTTAAAATAAATATAAAATATTTATATTTGTCCTAGCCATGGGAACTTATGTATAACATGTTATATTCAGTTCTTCCCAACCACAACAGAATTATACATACTAATAGTGAGAGTATCATTTCTACCCTTGAGTTTGCCTTGTCCTAGAGGCAAGAGAATCTTAAACCAGTTATTCATTAATTCAATTAATATCCATTGACAGCCTATGAGGTTCCAAATATTCCCTCTCACTAGAACCTGTTGAATGTGACAGCAGTTGCAGTCCTTACCCTGAGAGGTCTAAAGCTAGCATGGGAGACATGTTAATCACTAAAATATAAACCCAACTTCATAGACCTGTTGGGAGGACTAAGTGGCATAATGCATATGAAGCACTTGGTTAAATATCTACAGACATTGAGAGCTTAATTCAAGTTTAGTACCTTTATCATTTTTCATATTGAGTACAGTAGAGATTAAGTGCTTAGGTTGGATTAATTATAGTTGTCCAAAATATAGCTCATAGCATTTTACCAAGACTAAGAACAGGTACCAGGGAAAACTTCCTTGTAGGCAGCAAAATGACAAGTATATTTTTCATGATAAGTACACAGCTACAACATCATGCTTCTCATTTCTGCCTCTAAATCTCAACTGGGCATCTACCTTTGTAGAACTCTTTTGTCATATATAAAGTTTACTATAAGGAAATAGATAAGCTGTTGTTGTACATCTCTAGGTTCTACACTGTAGGAAGATAAGTTAGAAAAGGGGTTTTTGAATGAATCTCCATTGAACTAGCTTACAGCATCGGCACAGTCTACTGTTCAGCTACTCAGATGCACATACACCATATCTGCTTATCATACTTAATTTTGAAACAATAATAATGCTTTATTTTTAACCATAATATAATTATCTATTGTATCAGTGAAAACACAGACACCATTTGCCCAGAAGTGGAGACCTACAAAGTTTGATCAGTCACTGCATCTATCTCTGGGTGATGTTAACTTCTTCTTTAGTCCAATTAAAATCTCATCTGAGCATCTCAACAGGTGTAGAAAATGGTTTTGATAAAATTTAACACCCTCTCATGATAAAAACTCTCCAGTATGGGCAGAGAGGGAAACTATCACAACATAATAAAGGCCATGTATGACAAACCCACAGGAAACATCATTCTCAATGATGAAAAACTGAAAAGATTTCCTTTAAGATCAGGGAAAAGACAAGGATGTCCACTCTCACCACTGTTATCCAACACAGTTTTAGAAGTCATAAACATGGCAATCAGAGGAGANAAAAAGATTAAATAATAATAATGATAAAAGAAGGAAAGAATCACCATAACAAACATCACCTAGTGTCAGATAGTAATTTTCAACTAAGAGGGAAAATGGAGGCCATTTTTTTGTCATGTTCAGGCCTCTCTGAGAGCTGAGAGTTTGGAGAAACTGACATGTGAATTATGCACTTTAGGTGGCCAGGAAAGCAGATTTACAAAAGTGAATGTGTAGGAATAGAAAAGAATCCCTCTTCCAATCTGAGCTGAGGATCTCATGAGTACTTCTGGAATATAGAACAGAAAGTAGCTAAAGAAGAATCTGAAATTACATGTGTCTATGTTTACATACTTTTATTATATGTTCAAGTGTGTTTATGATTTACCATTTGGGAATCCTCAAACTATGCACCTCTGTGACTTTGTCACCACCTGGTGACAAGTTGGTAAAATTTTAGATTTATTTATTAAGTATTCATTTTAAAAATTGTGCATAAAACTGTAAAACAGCAACACATATACGAGAATGAAATCTGAAATCTGTGGACCTAGTGTTTCTGTTACCAATGGAATATGAAGAAAGAGGGAGCATAATTTAACATGACACCCTTTCTGCATTATCTGGATCCATTTTCCATTGTTACCTTCCTTTCTATTGTTAAGAAATTTGCAAGGCAAAACCGAGGGTTACAGTGAAACAGAAGGTATTATTTCTTCTTGTAAGTTATTAATAATCGGTTTGTAAAGATCAGGTCTATACATAAAAGCTGAACTCATGCAGAATAGAGTTATCTCCAAAATAATTGACTATTGTTGAAAACAGGAAGCGATCAATGGGTAGAAAAGGTCAGAAAATCTTCATCAAAAGGAAGAGACTTGAGTTGGCATTTGAAGGAATAGGACTTAAACAAGTTTAGGGCTTTTCAAGGGAGCATGAATAATAAACTCATAGATGTGGAGATGTGTAACCAGACAAGTGTGAGATACTGAATGAGTTGGGTTAAGCATGGGTGTTTTAAAATCATGGAAGGAAATGAGTTCACGTGTATAGCTCTCCAGTGAATGCCTCTCTAAGTCTTATTTAATGTTACTCCATGACATGTTTCTTTGCTCCTTCTGGCATTAAAAGGGAAGGGTTACCATAACAAGAATCACCTAATGTCCGACAGTAATTTTCAACTAAGAGAGAAAATGGATTATTATTATAGAGTATTATCTTTTATCATTATTATTATAAGGTGGTAACACTCAGTTGTGTCTGATTCTTTGTGACCTCATGGACTGTAGCCCCTCAGGCTCCTCTGTCCATGGAATTCTCCAGGCAAAAAAATTGGAATGGGTTTCCATTCCCTTCTCCAGGGTATCTTTCCAACCCAGGGATGGAACCTGCGTCTCCTGCATTGCAGGCAGAGTCTTTACCATCTGAGCCACCAGGAAAGCCTGACCTCTTTATATAGTTGTTTTGCTATTTCTTTAATGCCAATTATAGTGTTTTATGTTTATTAGCTAACTGAGCAATGTTTATTACATTGAAGAAGGAAGGTAGCAAGGAAATGAATGAAGAGGAGTAAATGAAATACCTCATATTTTAGAGGATCTGGAATAGCAAGATAAAACAAAAATATTGACTCACCAATCCTTTCCTTCTCAGGAAAGAATCTTGCTTTTGACAAGAAAGACAAATTTAA
Organism: Oreotragus oreotragus; assembly: GCA_006410675.1. Classification (NCBI taxonomy): domain Eukaryota; kingdom Metazoa; phylum Chordata; class Mammalia; order Artiodactyla; family Bovidae; genus Oreotragus; species Oreotragus oreotragus. The sequence goes on from SJYX01019242.1 coordinate 11,005, forward strand.
AGATGGCGAGGCCTCAATTTAATTTTAATATCTGTTAACTAGCACTAGGTGTTGTTCAGTCACTAAGTAGTGTCCAACTCTTTGTGACCCCATGGACTGCAGCATACCAGGCTTCCTTGTCCTTCACTATCTCCCAGAGTTCTCTCAAACTCATGTCCATTGAGTCAGTGAGCACTAATTAAGTAATGCTAATTAAAAAATAGGCATTGCAATGATTAAAAAGGCACTTGCAACTCTCCACTATTTATATGTTATTTCTACATGCGACTATGTCACTACTTGTCTGCAGAAACAACCTTACGTGTGCCCCACACATGATGTAATTTTGTGTGCGTGTGTGTGCTTAGTTGTATCTGAATCTTTGCGGCCCCAGGGACTGTAGCCCACCAGTCTTCCCTATCCATGGGATTTTCCTGGCAAGAATACTGGAGTGAGTTACCATTTCCTTCTCCAGGGGACAGTCCTCATCCAGAGATTGAACCCCTTGCAACTCTTGTGCCTCCTGCATTGGCATGCGGATCCTTTATCACAAGAGCCACCTGGAAAGCTCTTAACGTAATTAAAGCCCATCAAAAAAGGTCATCTATAAAGAGACTTTTTATGGAGAAACACCTTAAAGTACAGTGGGTTTGCATGAATATGTTAGGACCAAGGGCAAGTAAGACTAAGCCTCCATTCAAAAATCCTGCAAGTTAGAAGGAAGGAGTTTTCCCTTTTCTCTTTTCTTAACGTTTCATGTTTAATAAGGCAAGCTGGGTGAGGCTGAAAGTAGCCAGTAGAACTTTGCAGAGTGTGAAGGTGACTAGGCTCCTCTGTCCATGGGATTCTCCAGGCAAGAATACTAGAGTGGGTAGCCATTCTTTTCTCCAGGGGATCTTCCTGACCCAGAGGTAGAACCTGGGTCTCCTGCATTGCAGGCAGATTCTTTACTGTCTGAGTCACCAGAGAAGCCCAGAACTTTGCAGACATTCTCATAAATGTTCTGAATTCTCATTCTAAGATTGTAAGTAGTGGAGTCTTAGTTTCACAGTTTAAATTTTGTGAAAGAGTAGTACTTATGAAAGAAGACATTCAGATATAATGCCTTCATTAGGAGGACATTTTATTTGTTCTTGGTTAGTGTCAAAAGGTTACCAATGCATTTCATAGCAGTCAGCCAGCCAGTCAGCCTTCAACCCCATGGGGAGACTCTACCAGACTTTCCAAGGGGAGGTTTGCAGGAATATCTAATTACATGTCACTCTGCTCTCTCCCCCTTCCTTTCTCAAGAATGGTGAGGATGCAGAAAAGAGGCAATTCATGAACTTTATATAAACTACATATGGGCATGTGACATTCTAATTTTTATCACTATGGGGAGATGCCATAATGCTGTTTTTTTTTTTTAAAAAATTGCTTTATTTTTAAATTTTTATGCCACTCCTGGTGGCATGTTGGGTCTTTGTTCCCCAACCAGTAATCAAACCTGCGGCCCTTTCAGTGGTATTAGAGCCATAACCATTGGGCTGCCAGGGAAGCCACTGGCATGTGATATTCTTGAGGAGAGCGGATAGTCAGTTTATCATTCCCCAGGTTTCTAGAACACTAACTTTCCAAGCTAAACACATGAATTTTTTTTTTTTCTGGCATTTTTATTTTCAAACAATTGTAAAAGAATTCCAACTACAAAGGAAAGAAAAGCCAGTTTTTGGAAAATACATATGCCCTTCAACAGACTGCTCCTGCATACCCATGACTTGTACACTGAGGAATTGAAAGGCTTTATTAAGCTTAATTCACTGGACCTCAAACCATTCAATTTGAAGCACAGTTGCTAATTTTAAAGTCCAAAGACAAGTTCAATCCTTATTCTTTTAGAAGCACTAGTCTACAATGGCATAAAATAGGAAAAGGCAGTTTTTCAACTTTCCAAGTTGAGTTCTTAAAATTATAGTGTGGAGCATTTTGCATTACATTGGGACAGATTATCTCATAAAATATAATTCTTTTCATAGAAAATAATTAGGAAGAATAATACAATTGTCTACAATCGTTATCTTTTGAAGGGAAAATGAACAAAGAATAGACTCTAGGACTAAATAGAAATATCAGGTGGCACACTTTCTTTGGCATTTCCCACATATCTCCTATCTCTGCTAAACATGAAAAATAATCAAATTTGGTATTAGATATGGAAAGTGTGACATTAAGAGTCACATGTCATAAAGATGTCATTTTAAGTATAAATATTTCCTATGTGAATCACAGAGTCATTCACCAAGACAGAACAGTAATACTTTTTTTTTTTTAACACTGTTTTTTTCTTTTAGCCATGCTTCTGACTGTAAAAGCGNTACAGATGACCAACAAACACTATGAAAAGATGCTCAACATAATTATTAGAAATATGCAGATCAAAACTACAGTGAGGCATCACTTCACACTGGTCAGAATGGCCATCATCAAGTCTACAAACAATAAATGCTGGAAAGGGTATGGAGAATAATGAAACCTTTTACACTGTTGGTAGGCATGTAAATTGGTACAGCCACTATGGAAAACAGTATGAAGTTTCCTTAAAAAAACTTATAAATAGAACTACCATATGACCCAGCAATCCTGCTTCTGGGCATATACCCAGAGAAAAACATAATTCAAAAAGATACATGTACCCCAATGTTCATTGCAACACTATTTACAATAGCTAAATGTGGAAGCAAATTGTTCATCAAAGAGGAATGGATAAAGAGGATGTGGTACATATATATAATGAATATTCAGTTCAGTTCAGTTCAGTTTCACTTATCTATAAAAAGGAACAAAACTGTACCATTTGCAGAGACATGGATGGACCTAGAGACTGTCATACAGACTGAAGTAAATCAGAAAGAGAAAAAGAATAGTGTATAATATTTCATATATGTGGAATCTATAAATATGGTACAAGTGAAACTATTTGCACAGTAGAAATAGAGACACAGATGCAGAGAACAAACAGATACTGAGAGGGGAAGGGGGGCTATGATGAATTGGAAGATTGAGATTGACATATATATACTACTAAATGGGGTTTCCTCTTGGCTCAGATGGTAAAGAATCTGCCTGCAATGCAGGAGACCTGGGGTCAGTCTCTGGGTCAGCAAGATCTTCTGGAGAAGGGAATGGCTATCCATTTCAGTATTCTTGTCTGGAGAATTCCATGGAGAGAGGAGCCTGGTGGATTATAGTCCACGGAGTCACAAACACTCAGACATGACTGAGAGACTAGCACTTTCACTTTTTCATGTATAAATCCATACCTGATGAGAATCTGCTGGATAGAGTAGGGAACTCTACTCAGTGCTCTGTGGTGACCTAAATGGGAAGGAAGTCTAAAAAGGGGGAATATATATACATATAGATGATTCATTTTGCTGCACAGCAAAAACCAACAAAATATTGTAAAATAACTACACAGAAATAAAAATTAATAAAATAAATTTCAATTATTAGCCAAAAAAAACACCTCATCTAGATAGATTGTAGCCTACAGAATAAATAATAAATCTAAGGACCTCCAACCCATTCTATATATAATTCTAGAGAAAACTTAGTAGATAAAGATTAAAGTTAATAAAAAGTAGAACAACTAAAAATATGGTATCTAATATGGTGGTTGTTTCTGCAACTGGCCATAATTTGATAGCTAGTCGTTATAACTTATTTCTCTATCATGCATTTTTTTTTCTTTGCCATCATAATGAACCTCATTAGATCTGGCTAGTTTATCTATTGGAGTAGCTCAAACCTTCATTTATAAGGGTTTTACTTTGCTGATCCCATTTATATTAGCTTTCTGGACCCATCTATCACCTTTTATCACTGTACATTACAATATTAAAAGGTGGCTCAGAGGATTCCCCCAGGCTTCAGACATGATCTTGCTGTATAGCTACACCCAATTTTCCATTAAATTTTAAGCCCTAGGAAACACAGAAGCACTGTGCTTTGCTGTCTACCCAGAGGAATGAGAAGGATGAATGATANCATCTATCACCTTTTATCACTGTACATTACAATATTAAAAGGTGGCTCAGAGGATTCCCCCAGGCTTCAGACATGATCTTGCTGTATAGCTACACCCAATTTTCCATTAAATTTTAAGCCCTAGGAAACACAGAAGCACTGTGCTTTGCTGTCTACCCAGAGGAATGAGAAGGATGAATGATAAGTGACTGGCTGAGTTATCAACTTAGTGGAACCATTCTTTTGTCTTCTAGTGGAGGCATTCCTCCATTGACCAGTATAGTACAACATCACAGGCATAGGCAATAAACAAACAAGCAAAGACAAAAAAAAAAGAAAAAACACAATACAAAATTCTAAGTTAGTGACAGCTATCTCACTACTATTTTTTATTTTCCAGATGTAGGTAAATAAAACAGTCAGTTCAGTTCAGTTGCTCAGTTGGGTCCAACTCTATGCAACCCCATGGACTGCAGCATGCCAGGCTTCCCTGGCCATCACCAACTCCTGGAGCCTACTCAAACTCATGTCCATCATGTCGGTAATGCCATCCAAACATCTCATCCTCTATCGTCCCCTTCTCCTCTCGCCTTCAATCTTTTCCAGCAACAGGGTATTTTCCAATGAGTCAGTTCCTCGCATTAGGTGGCCAAAGCATTGGAGTTTCAGCTTCAAGAACAGTCCTTCCNCACCAACTCCTGGAGCCTACTCAAACTCATGTCCATCATGTCGGTAATGCCATCCAAACATCTCATCCTCTATCGTCCCCTTCTCCTCTCGCCTTCAATCTTTTCCAGCAACAGGGTATTTTCCAATGAGTCAGTTCCTCGCATTAGGTGGCCAAAGCATTGGAGTTTCAGCTTCAAGAACAGTCCTTCCAATGAACACCCAGGACTGATTTCCTTTAGGATTGAGAGTTTGGGTCTCCTTTCAGTCCAAGGGACTCTCCAGAGTCTTCTCCAACACCACAGTTCAAAAGCATCAATTCTTCAGCACTCAGCTTTCTTTATAGTCCAACTCTCACATTCATACATGACTACTGGAAAAACCATAGCTTGACTGAATGGACCTCTGTTGGCATAGTAATGTCTCTGTTTTTAATATGCTATCTAGGTTGACCATAGGTTTTCTCTCAGAGAGCAAACGTCTTTTAATTTCATGGCTGCAGTCACCATCTGCAGTGATTTTGGAGCCCAAGAAAATAGTCTCCCACTGTTCCCAATGTTTCCCCATCTATTTGCCATGAAGTGATGGGACCAGATGCCATGATTTTAGCTTTCTGAATGTTGAGCTTTAAGCCAACTTTTTCACTCTCTTCTTTTACTTTCATCAAGAGGCTCTTTAGTTCTTCACTTTCTTCCATAAGAGTGGGGTCATCTGCGTATCTGAGGTTATTGATATTTCTCCCAGCAATCTTGATTCCAGCTTGTGCTTCATTCAGCCCAGCATTTTGCATGATGTACTCTACTTATAAATTAAATAAGCAGGTGATAATATACAGACTTGACATACTGCTTTTCGTATTTGGATCCAGTCTGTTTTTCATGTCCAGTTCTTAATGTTGCTTCTTGACCTGCATACAGATTTCTCAGGAGGCAGGTCAGGTAATCTGGTATTCCCGTCTCTTTCAGAATTTTCCACAGTTTGTTGTGATTCATACAGTCAAAGGCTTTGGCATAGTCAGTTAAGC
>SJYX01019242.1:17154-27770 GCA_006410675.1 Oreotragus oreotragus
TATTTCTTTGCATTGATCACTGAGGAATGCTTTCTTATCTCTCCTTGCTATTTTTTGGAACTCTGCATTCAAATGGGTATATCTTCCCTTTTCTCCTTTGTCTTTTGCTTCTCTTAGTCATTTGTAAGGTCTTGTCAGACAACCATTTTGCCTTTTTGCATCCCCCTCCCTACCCCGGCTCCTGTCCCGGGGATGGTATTGATCATTCCCTGAAGTCATATATTGTTTATTTTTGATGGTACATAATATATTATTTTGTGGAAAAAAAGTAACATTTCAACCTCTTTAAAAAATGATTTAGAGGAGGACTGCGAATGTGAAGTATTTAAGTAAAAAATACAAATAATAAAAAACATCATGTCATAGATTTATTGGTGGTATTTAAATTTTTTATTTTAGTGTTACAAAAAGTAATGGTGCAATTACATTGGTGTGCTTGATTTTATGAGGTTTCATAAAAAGTCAAGTCTTCATTTCTTCACAGGCCATGGACCTGTGTCACTCAGATCTCCCTCAAGAGAGAATCTACTGTTAGGAGTGTCGTTGGCTGTTAGACGCCAGATGTGGCAATTTTGGAATCCATTTCAGTTTTTTCTGGAAGCCAGCCTTCCCAGTCTTCTCTCAGTTAATGTGGGAGATGGCAGGTTCACTAGGGATGGGCCATTTCTGTCCAATGTCTAATATCTCTAATGAGAAATCCTTTCTCCAGGGTTTTATTGACTTAACCAAGGTTTTCTTAGATTAGCACTCTTTGCTTCTCTTTCAAGATAATAAAAAGTTTCTTTAGAATATTAGGCTCAAGTGAGAAATTCAAGTCTTCAATCTGCCTTTTGTTGAAATGCTGGGATTTACATGGGCCTTTGCCACTAAAAGGTATTCTTCATCTTATGCTTCTTGTAATTGAAGTAGATGAAAAAACTTGTCTAGTTCTTTGAGGTCAGGTTTTTCTGAATTCTATCAATTCTCTTCCTTATATAAATGAAAATCATTCAATGATGGCCCAAGGTTACCTTTTTCTTGTTGCTTTTTTTTTTTTCCAACTTTAGTTGCCAAACTATGTTTGTTCTTTCTAATCACTTTTTCCAGAGCTTTTGGTTCAGTATACTTAGGATTTGCCTTCTAAGTTATCAGGATCAACAGTTTTACTAAATAAAACATCCATACTCAGTCTGTTTCTTTCATGCCCATATAAGACCACTAAGTCAATGCTATTTGACAGAATTACTGTCAGAGAAAATAAAAGCAGAAACAATCTCAGATCTCAGTGACATAAAAAAAATAATTACTACTTGCTTGCATCACTGCCTAACATGGCTGGTCAAGGGGTCTCTGTTCCCTCTTCATAGATGCACCCTGACCCCTCCATCCTGTTATGTTACTATCTTCAACCATATATCTGCTAAGGTCAAGGTACATGGGGAAATGTATACTGAGGGGGCACATCCACTCTTAACTGTCCACAAGAAGTGATTTTTCACCTCATCATTGGTGAGAATTAGTTATGTGACAAATCAAATGAATGGGGCTGGAACATTGTGTTTGACAATTTTTCCAGAAAGAAGAAGGCTGGTGTATGGGGATGATCCGGAGGGATGATGTGGGGTGGATGGTGGGAGGGTGGGGTTCATGTTTGGGAGTTCATGTACACCCATGATGGATTCATGTCAATGTATGCCAAAACCAATACAATACTGTAAAGTAAAATAAAGTAAAAATAAAAATTAAAAAAAAAGAAAGCTGTTTTGTTATAACCTAAATAGGCATCATTATAAAAAGGAAATTCTTTATGTTGAGACATAAAAATATATCAATTGTTGCTTTCATATTCACTTTGATCAATGGTGTAGTTAACACTCTGGTGACTGAGGATGGAAGCTGGTTGCTAGGCAGATAAGTCATTTTGATCCCATTATTATTGAGAGCAATTTTGTGCAGAGAGGACCTATAGGTAAGCATTATAGACTCATTCCAAAGCTATAACCCCATAATTAATCATTAGACACTCTGGTCACTAGTCATCTCTTTCCTTACAAAGTATCCAACCACTCATATAAACAACCATCACACACACACACCTCTGGTCACCTCTTTTTCCATAAAAATGGGTTACTTAAAGGAATAGCTTAAAATTCTACCTACTTTGAAAATGTTCTTCTCTAGTCTCCATCAGAGTAAGTTAGTGGGATTCCAAAGCTACCACAATTTATTTCCGGTTGGTGATAGCATATTCTGAACAGGCTTTTGTAAACCAGGCAAAAGGATTATTTTTTCCTTCTCAGTCAACTGTACATAGGGAACTCACACAGGGGTTATAACTATGTGTTGAAGCAGAAGGTGATGCATTGAAAGTGTGAGCTAACTACTTGTAGATGAAGTACTGTTGACGATATCTGACTATAAGGCTGGATGGAACAGATATAATCTGATTTATGAAGGCAAGCTCAGGATATGGAGCCATTCAAGTTTCCAATAGAAAGTATTTAGCCTCTACCATAGTTCAACAGCAAGCAAGATTTATTTCTATTTCTCCAAAGCAGAAATGTTATTTGATGAAGAGGACACATTTTTTAATAAATTTCTGAAGTCATTTGTTGCTACAGATGAGGCTACAGTTGAGGCTTTCCATGATACCAACCAGCATTACAACCCACTAACAATATTTTGAGAAACATGAAGTCACTCAAGTCATTCCATTGTTTGCTCCTGGAGCAGCTGATGAATTTTCTCTTTTTCTGGAACGTGTTAAAAACTGACAACCTTAGATAATCTTTGAATGATCAGACCTTTTAAGGAGCATGCTTCCTTTTTAGTTCTAGAAAGTACAAAACACAGCAATTGGTTTTTAATTGGAAGAGGATATCCTAAGATGCTCTAGATATTTAAGTCATCAAGCATTCACTGAAGAGATGGCCACTCATTCTCATGGAGTTTATTTCCCATTTTTGACATTCGTGAATTCTCCTATGGCACTGAAATATCTCCTATTCCTGATCACTTGGTTCTACTAGCCAGATGTTATCAGTGCAGTGGAGCAGTGTAGTATCTACTGGTTTATAACTGTTTGAAGATTAAATTACATATAAGATTAAGGAATAGATATATTCCTGAACCAATACAGTAAATGTGTATTAATAACCATGCCAGATGAAAGCAAAATTGAAAAAGATGCTTTATCAGATTGATTATTATTTATTAAGTGTCAGGGTTTACCCATTTCACTCCAATAATTAAATCATATGTGAGACTATATTTGCAGTGTGCTTTTTACTTTGTAAAATATTATCAATCAAAATCCATGTATCACACCAAGGAGTTAATCAAGCAAGTTTAAGTTAGATATAATAGAGATAAATCACCTGCATACCTCAAGTATTTAAGGATGTCACTAATTTGTAGTTTTTAAAGGGATATAGAGTACTTATTTAAATGCACAATTTTGGTAGGACAAGAGAGCAACAGTCGGTTTCCCACCTGATGCTTTCTCCAACAGAAGCAAAGGATTTTGGGGTCAGAAGCCAAAGGGAGGTCTGGCAAATATCTGAGTTTGTTTACTGCAATCAGAGATATAGGTTCCGTGAAATAAAAATAAGGTGAATACTGAGATCCACTGGATCAATTGCAAATTGAATTTGGTCCAAAAAAATATTTGTTACCTAGTCCAGTACTCTTGCCTGGAAAATCCCACGGATGGAGGAGCCTGGTAGGCTGCAGTCCATGGGGTCTTGAAGAGTCAGGCACACGACTGAGTGACTTCCCTTTCACTTTCCACTTTCGTGCATTGGAGAAGGAAATGGTAACCCACTCCAGTGTTCTTGCCTGGAGAATCCCAGGGATGGCAGAGCCTGGTGGGCTGCTGTCTATGGGGTCGAACAGAGTCGGACACGACTGAAGTGACTTAGCAGCAGCAGCACGTCTACTCTGATGAGGAAACTATATAAACCTTCATTGTTCTCTGTGATTGGTGTATTAGCTCAGAGGATGGCTCAAAAACCCCCTCAATATTGAGGTATTTTCTTTTCTACAGTGCACTGTTGCCCTGGCAAATGGTTGCATGTCCCTTTAGGAAAAGCTAGGAGGAAGCATATACAATATAATTTTTAAAGACTTTTCTCAAAAGTACCAGGCCTATTTTTCTTCAAGGATCTCTGAATCTATGAAATTACCTAGTCGTGGGAATTAGACAATTATATATGACTCATATGCAGAATACATCATGAGAAATGCTGGGCTGGAGGAGGCATAAGCTGGAATCAAGATTGCTGGGTGAAATATCAACAACCTCAGATACGCAAATGACACCATCCTTAGGGCAGAAAGTGAAGAGGAACTAAAAAGCCTCTTGAAAGTGAGAGAGGAGAGTGAAAAGGTTGGCTTAAGGATCAACATTCAGAAAACAAAGATCATGGCAACCAGTCCCAGCACTTCATGGCAAATAGATGGGGAAACAGTGGAAATAGTGGCAGACTTTATTTTGGGGGGCTCTAAATTCACTGCAGATGGCTATTGCAGCCATGAAATTAAGAGATGCTTACTCCTTGGAAGGAAAGTTATGACCAACCTAAACAACATATTGAAAACCAGAGACATTACTTTGTCAACAAAGGTCTGTCTAGTCAAGGCTATGGTTTTTCCAGCGGTCATGTATGGATGTGAGCGTTAGACTGTGAAGAAAGCTGAGTGCCGAAGAATTGATGCTTTTGAACTGTGGTGTTGAAGACTCTTGAGAGTCCCTTGAACTGCAAGGAGAGCCAACCCGTCTATCCTAAAGTAGATCAGTCCTGGGTGTTTATTGGAAGGTCGCTTGTTGAAGCTGAAACTCCAATACTTCGGCCACCTGATGCAAAGAGCCGACTCATCTGAAAAGACCATGATGTTGGGAAAGATTGAGGAGAAGGGGACAACAGAGGATGAGATGGCTGGATGGCATCACCAACTCAATGGACATGGACAGGGAGGCCTGGTGTACTGTGGTTCATGGGGTTGCAAAGAGTCGAACATGACTGAGCGACTGAACTGAACTACTTTTATGGTGGTTAGCAACTGAACTGAACTGAACTGAAAGTCACGCCTAGAAAGTTTTTGTTTGTGTCTTTGTTTCTCTGACTTATGAATGAAAATGAAACATTATCACTGCCCCTTGATTTTGGTTATAGGAATGTAGAAATCAACTGCAATTGCCAAATATCCATTTAGGTCAAATAATTCATATTATCAGTTTCCTTTTGCTGTCTGTTATGGTTCAGTTCAGTTCAGTCACTCAGTAGTGTCCGACTCTTTGCAACCCCATGGACTGCAGCACAGCTAGGCCTGCCTGATGTTAATTTGCCTAGTGCATTCAATGTTAATTTGCTTAAGTGTTTACATTCTTTTTAAGGAATTTCTGTCAACTTTATTTACTTAAATGCCACTGATTCAAAATTTCACTCCACTAACTAAGCAGACTCTCCCAATTGTATAAGTGAAGTGAGTGAAGAATAAACTGAGTGTGACCATATCAATAAAATCACTTCAATGTTAAATGTATTCCATGTTCCTTGGAGTAGTACCTTGAGAACCTATTACATTAATGTTCCCAAATATTGTCCAACATAAAAAAGCAAAATACTGAAATTCATTTGTTGCATGAAGCTTTTTTGTTTTGAATTTGACTTTGGAAATTGTCCACTGGGATAGAGAGAGAGATATTCCTAGTTCTAGGTCTGGAGGGAATAAGAGGTAAAGGAGAATCTGAAGAAAATGACACCTCTTGCAGGGTAACTATCTCAGCTTACATCATTGTAAGGTGTTTATAAATAAACCAGGATGAGTGCCACAGGACAAAGGGGCTGTTGCAGTAGCAAAGGAGATTGTGTGAGGTTAGCTGTATTCAGAGCTACCTGAATCCAATAAAATATTTCCATTCAAAATTTGAGCTTCCCACAATTTGTTCCAAGTTTCCTGGTGATTCTGCAAATTCAGTCTATGTTGGATTTGAGTAATAGAATCAGAATCTACTTCTGATTTCTTGCTCTTTATATTCTTTGGTTATAAGTGAATGGAATGCAATTAGACACAACCTATTAACCCTGAATCTTTATACTCCTCATGCCTATCACAGTGATCTACAAAAATAAGTACATTCTTGACCAACTCTTACTTTTAATACATGTTTCATTTCATTTGATTCAACACAGGATGCCATAGATTGTCAGCATGCCATCATCAAAGGTAAACAGATCATCAGTAAGTTAAAACTCAATCAGGTAATAATTCCTAGATTCTCAATTTCTTAAGTGTATATCTTCTCTGACAATTATTCACTAAAGGTTTTTTGTTTAAGGTGACATAATTCCCCACACTAACCCCAATTAGTTTATTGGAAGAAGGTTGATATAAAATTGATTAATTACAAAATTTCTGAGAATTCTGTAATCTAATCAAAGAATCAGGCTTTGCAATCACACAGAAAGAATTGGAGCAGCAATCATAAGTGTGTGATCATAACACATGACATTCTAAAGATTGTCTAAAGACTATCATGACTATAGTTGTCCAACCTTTAGCACCTACAGCATTTCACCAAGTCCAGAGTAAGTTTACACTGGTATGCCTGACAGAATATCCAATAACTGTACAGGGTGTCATTGCCTTACTTCTGCTTCCAAACCTCACAAGGATGCTTCTCCTCAGTGGATCCAGATCATGTGCACTATCCAAGCTGCAAGAGTGTCTGGGAAAGATAATCTTTAGCTTTTTTTTGTTGTTGTTTTTTCCATCTCTACACCATAGAGAGGCAAGGTTAAAGGTAGGTGTGACTGAGCCAACATTTGAGATAGCTGGAGAAAGGGATATCAAGTCAAAGGACTCTGAAAGAGAGCGAGTGCTATCCAAAAGTAATACAGCTAAACCAGTACTGCTTAAGATGCTCAATTTAAAAGAAATGCTCTAATCAAAAAAAAATAAATAGAAATATTATGTACTGACACATATATATGTGAAACCTGGAAAGATGGCACTGATGAGCTTATTTGCAGGGCAGCAATGGAGAAATGGAGTTTATTTGCAGGGCAGTATTCTTGCCTGAAAAATCCCATGGAAGGAGGAGCCTGGTAGGCTACAGTCCATGGGGTCGCAAAGAGTTGGACACAACTGAGTGACTTCACTTTCAATGGAGAAACAGACATAGAGAACAGGCCCATGGACACAGAGGAGGGTAGGAGGGAGAGGGTGAGATGTATGGAGAGAGTAACGTGGAAACCTACATTACCTTATATAAGATAGACAGCCAATGGGAATTTGCTGTATGACGCAGGGAACTCAAACAGGGGCTCTGTGACAATCTAAAAGGGTGGAATGGGGAGGGAGATGGAGGGAGGTATGGGAGGGAAGGGACATGGGTGTACCTATGGCTGACTCTTGTTGATGTTTGACAGAAACAAAAAAAATTTGTAAAGCAATTATCCTTCAGTTAAAAAAATGAAGTGGCAAAAAAAAAAAAAAAATATAAAAAAGCAAAATACTGAAATTCATTTGTTGCATGAAGCTTTTTTGTTTTGAATTTGACTTTGGAAATTGTCCACTGGGATAGAGAGAGAGATATTCCTAGTTCTAGGTCTGGAGGGAATAAGAGGTAAAGGAGAATCTGAAGAAAATGACACCTCTTGCAGGGTAACTATCTCAGCTTACATCATTGTAAGGTGTTTATAAATAAACCAGGATGAGTGCCACAGGACAAAGGGGCTGTTGCAGTAGCAAAGGAGATTGTGTGAGGTTAGCTGTATTCAGAGCTACCTGAATCCAATAAAATATTTCCATTCAAAATTTGAGCTTCCCACAATTTGTTCCAAGTTTCCTGGTGATTCTGCAAATTCAGTCTATGTTGGATTTGAGTAATAGAATCAGAATCTACTTCTGATTTCTTGCTCTTTATATTCTTTGGTTATAAGTGAATGGAATGCAATTAGACACAACCTATTAACCCTGAATCTTTATACTCCTCATGCCTATCACAGTGATCTACAAAAATAAGTACATTCTTGACCAACTCTTACTTTTAATACATGTTTCATTTCATTTGATTCAACACAGGATGCCATAGATTGTCAGCATGCCATCATCAAAGGTAAACAGATCATCAGTAAGTTAAAACTCAATCAGGTAATAATTCCTAGATTCTCAATTTCTTAAGTGTATATCTTCTCTGACAATTATTCACTAAAGGTTTTTTGTTTAAGGTGACATAATTCCCCACACTAACCCCAATTAGTTTATTGGAAGAAGGTTGATATAAAATTGATTAATTACAAAATTTCTGAGAATTCTGTAATCTAATCAAAGAATCAGGCTTTGCAATCACACAGAAAGAATTGGAGCAGCAATCATAAGTGTGTGATCATAACACATGACATTCTAAAGATTGTCTAAAGACTATCATGACTATAGTTGTCCAACCTTTAGCACCTACAGCATTTCACCAAGTCCAGAGTAAGTTTACACTGGTATGCCTGACAGAATATCCAATAACTGTACAGGGTGTCATTGCCTTACTTCTGCTTCCAAACCTCACAAGGATGCTTCTCCTCAGTGGATCCAGATCATGTGCACTATCCAAGCTGCAAGAGTGTCTGGGAAAGATAATCTTTAGCTTTTTTTTGTTGTTGTTTTTTCCATCTCTACACCATAGAGAGGCAAGGTTAAAGGTAGGTGTGACTGAGCCAACATTTGAGATAGCTGGAGAAAGGGATATCAAGTCAAAGGACTCTGAAAGAGAGCGAGTGCTATCCAAAAGTAATACACCTAAACCACTACTGCTTAAGATGCTCAATTTAAAAGAAATGCTCTAATCAAAAAAAAATAAATAGAAATATTATGTACTGACACATATATATGTGAAACCTGGAAAGATGGCACTGATGAGCTTATTTGCAGGGCAGCAATGGAGAAATGGAGTTTATTTGCAGGGCAGTATTCTTGCCTGAAAAATCCCATGGAAGGAGGAGCCTGGTAGGCTACAGTCCATGGGGTCGCAAAGAGTTGGACACAACTGAGTGACTTCACTTTCAATGGAGAAACAGACATAGAGAACAGGCCCATGGACACAGAGGAGGGTAGGAGGGAGAGGGTGAGATGTATGGAGAGAGTAACGTGGAAACCTACATTACCTTATATAAGATAGACAGCCAATGGGAATTTGCTGTATGACGCAGGGAACTCAAACAGGGGCTCTGTGACAATCTAAAAGGGTGGAATGGGGAGGGAGATGGAGGGAGGTATGGGAGGGAAGGGACATGGGTGTACCTATGGCTGACTCTTGTTGATGTTTGACAGAAACAAAAAAAATTTGTAAAGCAATTATCCTTCAGTTAAAAAAATGAAGTGGCAAAAAAAAAAAAAAAAGAAAGAAAAAGAAATACTCTAATCAAATGGTTGAAGAAGTGTTGTATATTCTTAGAGATTTATAATGCATAGTTACAAATCACTCTAGGAAAAATCTTCACCTAGAAAATATCTCTGATGATAATCTTTTAGTTGAGGATTTTTCAAGTTTATTTATCCAGGTTAAACTTGTTTTACATAATAGCTATTAACATGCATGTAAGAGTGCCTGTGGAATATGTTTTAGGAAATTTGACATTAGAATGGAGGCATCGGAAGAATGGTGGCGGACAAAGAAGAGGCTAGAGATGATTTTTGTCTTATTGTCTAGTTAGGGAAATTGACACTTTATATCAGTAAAGGTATAATCATTTAAAAGCTGAGCAGTAGCATGGTACAATAAGATTTAATTTACATCACAGGCACCTGTGTAAAGAAAGCAGACCCTAGTTATGAGACCATCATTTCATGGTCCAGATGAGAAAACAGATTGAAATATTTGTCAGTATGTGTGGAAAGTCCTGCAAAGACATCATGAAAATTCAAAATTTAAAGTCCCCAAATTGAAGCTAGAATGAGAAACAAAGGAAGCTTGCATTCCATTGTCCACCTTCATCTCTCACTTGTCTCTATTCCCCTGCCTATCTTGTGAGGAAGTTCCAATTTAGCCCTTGATCACATCAGAAAACAAGGCAAAAATGAAAATTTCCCTGAATACTGAGGAGTAGTAGAAGCCAGAGAATATGTATGTGTCAAGAACTTAGTTTCCAAAGACCAAGATCAGGGATGCACAGTCAAGAGTAGTGATAGAACAGGAGATGAGACTGGGGGACCTGTTATTAATGCGAACAGTGCTGAAGTGGAACATGTGTATAAGAGTAAAACAGTGTGGAGATTCCTTAAGAAATTGCAAATAGAACTGCCTTATGACCCAGCAATCCCATTGCTGGGCATACACACCGAGGAAACCAGAATAGAAAGAGACACATGTACCCCAATGTTCATTGCAGCACTGTTTATAATAGCCAGGACATGGAAACAACCTAGATGTCCATCAGCGGATGAATGGATAAGAAAGCTGTGGTATATATACACAATGGAGTATTACTCAGCCATTAAGAAGAATACATTTGAATCAGTTCTAATAAGATGGATGAAACTGGAACCAATTATACAGAGTGAAGTAAGCCAGAAAGAAAAACACCAATACAGTATACTAACACATATATATGGAATTTAGAAAGATGGTAATGAGGACCCTG
>SJYX01019242.1:30760-53647 GCA_006410675.1 Oreotragus oreotragus
AAAAAAAAAAAAAAGAGTAAAGCTGCCCAAAGTGATAATGTTAATATAAACGGAAAATACAGTTTTATCTTAACTATATTTGAAACTTGGTCTTTGGGTTTTTGTGTACATTAGAATGAGTAAAAATACAGAGTTTAAGCCTTACCATGTAATGAGAGGGCCAGGAGAGAAAAAGGAGCCACAGCAAAATTAGAGTTCAAACACTTAATAAGCCAGTGTTGGTTGGGAGAAGGAAAATCAAGGCACAGAAAAGATAATAATATCTGATCACACATTATCTGGTATGATAAAGCATCTTTAAAATTTTAAAATGCTTGTATCTTAATCTTATTGTTATTAGAGACTGCTTAGAATTTAGCACAATTTGTTTCAGTTTCAAAGTTTTTATTATTGTTAAAAGTTATTAGTGCAATTGGTATCAGTGGTCCAGAACTTTAATACAGTTTGCTAAACTAATGAGAGTAAAGCACTTACGTATTTCTATACTAGTTTAATAACTTAAAAAAAAAAAAAAGATTTAGCTCCCTACAGGGAAAACATTTTAATTTGGCAGCAAAATGTGTTATTGAATATCGAGCTCATGGTTGGATATTTTTCCCTTGAAAGTTGATAGATTTGAGATGAATGGATAAAATGTAAAATCCCCTAGTTGATGTTTCACATACAAGTTGGGGAAAATGTGTTGAACTGTATTAAATAATTGATGAAAACTAAAACACCTATTAGCAGCATGTAATTTGTACTTCTGACTATCTTCACATCCCGGCTTTTTTTCTTATAAACCTTTGGAATAAATATTTGTGTTAACTACTTAATTTAGTTATTCAATTCTCTATCAAAGTGTATATTCATTGTGTTAACAATGTAACACATTATATATACATATTTTGACATTTTAAATGTAAAATTACTTTGATGTATTTCTGGTAGGTAAAGGAGTGGGCCATCACAAATTAAAATACCTTAGCCATTTCTATAGCAAATACTTGGGCATATTTAGTTATTAAAGATTAATAGAACAAGAATCTTCTAAGAAAATGTGCACATTTTTAAAAGATCACACAGGCTAACAAAAAACTTCTCTAAGTTTCTGAAATACTACTAAAATAATCTTAAATCATGTAAAGTTCACTACAATGTTTGGTTTTTTATCATTAATAGTATTTCCAGTAATGTTTAGACTCAGAATGTACTCAGTTGTGTTTTAAATTTTGTATCCCAGATTTAGACATAGAATTTAAGTTGCACAGTAAAAAAAAGTCACCAGATGATTAATTATCAAGATTGGGAAAATGGCTTCTAAAATGTATAGATTAATGATTTTATTTGCTTTATAGGTATGGATTATAGAATAGAAATATATTCTGTTATAAAATTGAATATAATATAACAAGAAATATAATATTTCCCTTAAAGTACAGACTTACATGTGTGGTAATTTAGCATCTCTACTTTGGAATAACCACCCTTATGGCAGAAAGTGAAGAAGAACTAAAGAGCTTCTTGATGAAAGTGAAAGAGGAGAGTGAAAAAGTTGGCTTAAAACTCAACATTCATAAAACAAAGATCACAGCATCCAATCCCATCACTTCATGGCAAATAGATGGGGAAACAGTGGAAACAATGGCAGACTTTATTTTGGGGGGGCTCCAAAATCACTGCAGATGTTGAGTACAGCCATGAAATTAAGATGCTTGCTCCTTGGAAGAAAAGCTATGACCAACCTAGACAACATATCTTAAAAAGCAGAGGCATTACTTTACCAACAAAAGTCTGTCTAGTCAAAGCTGTGGTTTTCCAGTAGTCATGTGTGAATGTGAGAATTGGACTATAAAGAAAGGTGATTGCTGAAGAATAGATGCTTTTGAACTGTGGTGTTGAAGAAGACTTTTGAGAGTTCCTTGGACTGCAAGGAGATTCAGCCAGTCAACGCTAAAGGAAATCAGTCCTGAATATTCATTGAAAAGACTGATGCTGAAGCTGAAACTCCAGTACTTAGGCCACCTGATGCAAAGAACTGACTCATTGGAAAAGACACTGTTTCTGGGAAAGATTGAAGGCATGAGGAGAAGGGGACGACAGAGGATGAAATGGTTGGATGGCATCACGGACACGATGGACATGAGTTTGAGCAATGTCCAGGAGCTGATGATGGACAGGGAAGCTTCACCAAATTCACATGTTGAAAAATAATCCTCATTGTGAGGCCATTAGGAGGTGATTATTGTGAGGGTGGAGTGTTTATGAATGACATTAGTGCCCTTATAAAAGAAGTTATGTCATAAAAGTTGTAATGAACTTTTTGATGTGTCCATTTGGTTAGGCTATAGTCTCCAGCTATTTAATAAAGTGTTAATCTACTGTGAAGGTATTTTGCATATTTGTTTAATGTACGTAATCAGTTGACATTAAGTTAGGGTGGTTATATTAGGTAATCTAAGTGGGCCTGATTCAATCTGTTCAAAGTCCTGAAAAGTGTGATTGAGGATTCTTTAAGAGAATTCATTCAACCTATGGACAGCCACTTTTAGCTCATGCTCATGAACTTTAATCTACCCTTCCTTATGGCCTGACCTATGGATTTTGGGATATTCTTAGACAGTTTTCACAATCACATAAGCCAATTCCTTGCAATAAATCTCCTAATATATATCTTCCTACTAGTTTTGCTTTTCTTATTGAACTCTAGCTGATACAGCTATCAAAGTAGATGTCCAACCTCCAGCCAAAGCTTATAAAACACAAGAAACCAAGAAGAAAACAAATTTTAAAAATCCAACATACTGTCAAGGAAGAATTCAAACAACAGACCAGGCTCTGAAATAACTGAAATGATGAAATTTAAGAAATTAAAACAATAATGGCAGTATGTTGCTCAGCTAGTAAACAATCCCCCTGCAATGTGGGAGAACTGGGTTCGATCCCTGGGTTGGGAAGGTCCCCACGATAAGGGAAAGGCTACCCACTCCAGTATTCTAGCCTGGAGAATTCCATGGACTAAGTTCATGGGGTTGCAAAGAGTCAGACAAGACTGAGTGACTTTAAGAAAGAAAGAAAAGATGTTAAAGAGGTGGAAATTATTGACAAAGACATGTAATATATTGTATAATAAATGAACAAATTAAAATAATAGAAATGAAAACTATGTTAAATGAGGTGAAGAATGTCTTTGACAGTTTACCAGTAGACTCTAAACAGCTGAAAAAAGAACCAGTAAATCTAAGCATTGGTAAGTTAAATTTACCTAAATTGAAGTACAAAGAAGAAAAAATATAAAAACAAAGAATTTTCAACTATCCAGATGTTCTGGAACAGTATCAGTCAGCATCATATATATGTAATTAAAATCTGGAAGGATAAGTGAGAGCATAAGGCAAAAAAAATTGAAGTATAATGGATAATTTTCCCCCTGAAATTAATGTCACATACACATACATATTGCAGAGAAGGCAATGGCAACTCACTCCAATACTCTTGTCTGGAAAATCCCATGGACGGAGGAGCCTGGTAGGCTGCAGTCCATGGGGTTGCGAAGAGTTGGACACGACTGAGCAACTTCACTTTCACTTTTCACTTTCATGCACTGGAGAAGGAAATGGCAACCCACTCCAGTGTTCTTGCCTGGAGAATCCCAAGGACAGCCGAGCCTGGTGGGCTGCCATCTATGAGGTCGCACAGAGTCGGGCACGACTTAGCAGCGACTTAGCAGCAGCAGCAGCAGCAGCATACATATTGCATTTAAACTATTGTAAATCAAAGATAGAAAGAATACTTTGAAGACATATATACAATGGAATATTTATTGTTTAGTCTCTAAGTGTGTCTGACTCTTTTGTGATCCCAGGGACTATAGCCCACTAGGCTCCACTCTCCATCAAATTTCTGAAGCAAGAATGTTGGAGTGGATTGCCATTTCCTTCTACCGGGGATCTTCCCAACACAGGCAGATTTTTCACCACTGAGCCACTTTGGAAGTCCTTGCAATGGAATATTACTCAACTATAAAAAAAAGAATGAAATAATGCCATTGGCAGCAATATGGATGGACCTAGAGACAGTCATACTGTGTGAAGTAAGTTAGACAGAGGAAGACAAATATCATATGATATCACTTATATGTGAAATCTGAAAAAAGGGTACAAATGAACCTACTTACAAGGCAGAAATATAGTTACAGATGTAGAAAAGAAACTTATAGTTATCAGAGAGGCAAAGAGAGGTGGGGGGGATAAAATGGGAGATTGGGATTGACATATGCACGCTACCCTATATAGAATGGATAAGCACTAAAGCCCTACTGAATAGCACAGGGAGCTCCACTCAGTAGTCTGTAATGGCCTATATGGGAAAAACATCTTTGAAAAAAAGTGGGATATAGGCATATGTACAATGTATGCTGTACAGTTGAAACTAACGCAACACCGCAAATCAATGATACTCCAACACAAATTAAAAAAATAAACTGTAGTACACCAGATATAAAGAATACATTGAAGATATTTAGGAAAAATAATAACATTCAGAGAAGAAAACTATAAGGATTGTAGTGCATTTTTAAATAACCATCAAAGTGAGGGATTATAAAGTACTAAAAGTGAAAAATAAATGTTAAAACCAGGTGTATATATATATGGATGTCCTTGATTGATAAATAATTAACAAAAATTTTATCAAGCAAAATGTAAAACAAATTATCAACAGAAAATAAGAAATATTAAAGTTATATGATATATTTAATTATTTGGCCAATTTATTAAATATAACTGCAAAATGCTTGAATTCCCATTTTATATATATAGGCAAATCTACATGAAATGTCAGATTATAATCAGAAGGCTAGTTGGTGATCATGACATAAGAACAGAGAAGGTTAAATTAATAGAATGTTTAATGGCATCACTACATCATGATTAAGCACATATTTGTCATACATTAATACCATTAATACATCACAGACAGCTTGCTGCATTCACCATCTGAAAAGTTAGTAGATACAACTAGAGAGAAACATCACATACTGATTTTTCCCAAGAGACTTGAGCTTGTTGATTGCTCAGCATTCACACTTTCAATAGTGAAAGTTTCAAGTCTTCTCTTCTTTAGGTTGACTCTTCCTTTTTCCCCTCTACTTTCAGCCTTTTTTATGCTTTCTCACTGACCTATCACCCTTTTAGTTTACACATTCTCATTTAATTAATTAGCACATGCAATCTTTTTACCATAAATATTGACTTGAGAACCACTGTTTCTTTAACATAGTCTTGAATTTCTTTAGGTTGACTCTTCTTTTTTTCCCCTCTACTTTCAGCCTTTTTTATGCTTTCTCACTGACCTATCATCCTTTTAGTTTACACATTCTCATTTAATTAATTAGCACATGCAATCTTTTTACCATAAATATTGACTTGAGAACCACTGTTTCTTTAACATAGTCTTGAATTTCTCTACTCTATGCCTCCTTTTGGCTTTATAGCTTTTTTATTTTTTTAATTGAAGGACAATTGCTGTACAGAATTTTGCTGTTTTCTGTCAAACCTCATCATGAATCAGCCATAGGGATACATATATCCCTCCCTTTTGGAACTCACTCCCGTCTCCCTCCCCATCCCACCCCTCTAGATTGATTCAGAGCCACGATTTGAGTTTCCTGAGCGGTACAGCAAATTCCTGTTGGCTATCTATTTTATATATGGTAATGTAAGTTTCCATGTTACTCTTTCTATACATCCTCCCCTCTCCCCATGTCCATAAGTCTGTTCTCTATGTCTTTTTCTCTCTGTAAATAAATTCTTCAGAACCATTTTTCTAGATTCCATATATGTGTGTTAGAATACGATATATATCTTTCTCTTTCTGACTCACTTCACTCTATATAATAGGTTCTAGGTTCATCCACCTCATCAGAACTGACTCAAATGCATTTCTTTTTATGGACGAATAATATTCCATTGTGTATATGTACTACAACTTCTTTATCCATTCATCTGTTGATGGACATCTAGGTTGCTTCCATGTTCTAGCTGTTGTAAATAGTGCTGCAATGAATAATGGGATACATATGTCTTTTTCAATTTTGGTTTCCTCAGGGTATATGCCTATGAGTGGGATTGCTGGGTCACATGGTGATTTTATTCCTGGAGTTTTTTTTTTTTAAGGAATTTCCATATCATCTTCCATAGTGGCCATATCAATTTTCATTCCCATCAATACTGCAAGAGTATTTCTTTTTCTACACATCCTCTCATGTGAAGAGTTGACTCATTGGAAAAGACCCTGATGCTGGGAGGGATTGGAGGCAAGAGGAGAGGGGGATAAAATGGCTGGAAGGCATCGTTGACTCGATGGATATGAGTTTGGGTGACTCCGGGAGTTGGTGATGGACAGGGAGGCCTGGCATGCTGCGATTCATGGGGTCGCAAAGAGTCGGACACAACTGAGTGAACTGAACTGAACTGAACTGAGACTATTTTGATGGTCATTCTGACCTGTGTGAGGTGATATCTCGTTGTGGTTTTGATTTGCATCTCTCTAATAGTGAGTGATGTTGAGCATCCTTTCATGTCTTAGCCATTTTTATGTCTCCTTTGGAGAAATGTTGTCTAGATCTTGTTCCCACTTTTTGATTGGGTTGTTTGTTTTTCTGGCATTGAGCTGTATGAGCTGCTTGTATATTTTGTAAAATAATCCTTTGTCAGTTGTTTAATTTGCTATTATTTTTTCCCATTCTGAGAGTTGTCTTTTCACCTTGCTTATAGTTTCCTTTGCTGTGCAAAAGCTTTTAAGTTTAATCAGGTCCCACTTGTTTAGTTTTGTTTTTATTTCCATTACCCTAGGAGGTGGGTCATAGAAAATCTTGCTTTATGTTACTGAGTGTTCTGCCTAAGTTTTCCTCCAAAAGTTTTATAGTTTCTGGTCTTACGTTTAGGTCTTTAATAAATTTTGAGTTTATTTTTGTGTATGTTGTTAGGAAGTATTCTAATTTCATTCTTTTGCATGTAGCTGTCCAGTTTTCCCAGCACCATCAATTGAAGAGGCTGGCTTTGCCCCATTGTATATTCTTGTCACTTTTGTCAAAAATAAGGTACCCATAGGTGCATGGGTTTGTTTCTGGGCTTTCTATCTTGCTTCATTCATCTATATTTCTGTTATTGTGCCAGTACCATACTGTCTTGATGACAGTAGCTTTGTAATATAATCTGAAGTCAGGAAGGTTGATTCCTCCAGCTCCATTCTTCTTTCTCAAGACTGCTTTGGCTATTCAGTGTTTTTTTCTGTTTCCATATGAATTATGCAATTTTTTGTTCTAGTTCTGTGAAAAATGCCATTGGTAATTTGATAGGGATTACAGTGAATCTGTAGATTGCATTTAGTATTATAGCCATTTTCACATTAATGATTCTTCCTACCCAGGAACATGAACTATCTCTCCATCTGTTTATGTTGTCTTTGATTTCTTTCATCAGTGTCTCATAATTTTCTGTGTACAGTTCTTTTGTCTCCTTAGGTAAGTTTATTCCTAGATATTTAATTCTATTTGTTGCAATGGTGAATGGGTTTGATTCCTTAATTTCTCTTTCTGATTTTTCATTGTTAGTATATAGAAATGCAAGTGATTTCTGTGTTTTGATTTTGTATCCTGCAACTTTGCTAAATTCAATAATTAGCTCCAGTAATTTTCTGAGACTATCTTTAGGGTTTTCTACATAAAGTATCATGTCATCTGCAAACAGTGAGCACTTTACTTTTTCCTTTCTGATCTAGATTCCTTTTGTTTCTTTTTCTTCTGATTGCTGTAGCTAGGACTTCCAGAACTATGTTGAATAATAGTGGTGAAAGTGGACACCTTTGTCTTGTTCCTGATCTTAGGGGGAATGCTTTCAGAATAATGTTTGCTGTAGGCTTATCATATATGGCCTTTACTATGTTGAGGTAGGTTCCTTCTATGCCTGTTTTTTGAAGAGTTTTAATCATAAATGGGTATTGAATTTGTCAAAGGCTTTTTCTGTATCTACTGAGATTATAATATGGTTTTTATCTTTCAATGTGTTAAAGTGGTGTATCTCATTGATTGATTTGCATATATTGAAGAATCCTTGCATTCCTGGAAGAAACCCAACTTGATCATAGTGTATGAGCTTTTTGATCTGTTGCTGAATTCTGTTTGCAAAAATTTTGTTGAGGATTTTTGCATCTATTTTTATCATTGATATTGGCCTGTAGTTTTTCTTTTTCTGTGTTATCTTTGGTTTTGGTATTAGGGTGATGGTGGCCTTGTAGAATTGAGTTTGGAAGTGTTCCTCCCTCTGCAAATTTTTCAAAGAGTTTGAGAAGGATAGGTATTAGCTCTTCTCTAAAAGTATGATTGACTTCTGTGATGCCATCTGGTCCTGGGCTTTTGTCTTTTGGGAGACTTTTGATCACAGCTTCAATTTCAGTGCTTGTTATTGGGTTGTTCACAATTTCTATTTCTTCCTGGCTCAGTCTTGGAAGATTGAACTTTTCTAAGAATCTGTCCATTTCTTCTAGGTTATCCATTTTATTGCCATATAGTTGTTCATAATAGTCTCATAATCCTTTGTATTTCTACAGTCTATTGTAACCTCTCCATTTTCATTTATAATTTTGTTGATTTGATTCTCCTCTCTTTTTTTCTTGACACGTCTAGCTAAAGGTTGTCAATTATGTTTATCCTCTCAAAGAACCAGCTTTTAGTTTTATTAATCTTTACTATTGTTTCTTTCATTTCTTTTTCATTTATTTCTGCTAGGATCTTTATGATTTCTTTCCTTCTACTAATTTTGGTTTATTTTTTGGTTCTTTTTCAGTTGTTTTAGCTGTAAAATTAGGTTGTCTACTTGATGTTTGTCTTGTTTCTTGAGGCAGGATCGTACTACTATAAACTTACCTCTTAGGACTGCTTATGCTACATCCCACAGGTTTTGCATTGTCGTGTTTTCATTGTTATTTGTTTCTAGAAATTTTTTTATTTCCCTTTAATTTCTTCAATAATCTGTTGGTTATTTATAAATGGGTTGTTTAATCTCCTTGCATTTGTGTTTCTTACAGTTTTTCCTTGTAATTGATATCTAGTCTCATAGCATTGTGGTTGGAGAAGATGCTTGATATGATTTCAATTTTCTTAAATTTACTGAGGTTTGATTTGTGACTCAAGATGTGGTCTATCCTGGAGAATGTTCCATGTGCATTTGAGAAGAAGTTGTATTCTTCTGCATTTGGATGGAATGTTCTGAAGATATCACTGGGATCCATCTCATCTAATGTATCATTTAAGACTTGTGTTTCCTTATTAATTTTCTGTTTTGGTGATCTGTCCATTGGTGTGAGTGGGGTGTTAAAGTCTCCTACTATTATTGTGTTACTGTCAATTTCTCCTTTTATATCTGTTAGTGTTTGTCTTATGTATCGAGGTGCTTCTATGTTGTGTGCATAGATATTTACAATTGTTATGTCTTTCTCTTGAACTGATCCCTTGATCATTATGTAGTGTCCTTCCTTATCTCTTGTAATCTTTATCTGAAGGTCTATTTTGTCTGATACGAGGATTGCTACTCCAGCTTTCTTTTGTTTCCCATTTGCATGTTTCTCCTTGGGTTTATCCTGTATGGGACTCTTCGTGCCTCTTGGAATTGAATGACTATTTCCATTTCAATATTGCAGAAATTTTCAACCATAATCTCTTCAAAAGTTTTCTCATACCCTTTCTTTTTCTCTTCTTCTTCTGGGACCACTATAATTCGAATGTTGGTGTATTTGATGTTGTCCCAGAGGTCTCTGAGACTTCCTCAGTTCTTTTCATTCATTTTACTTTATTCTGCTATTCAGAAGTTATTTCTACCATTTTATCTTCCAGCTCACTGATTCATTCTTCTGTTTCAGATATTCTGATATTGATTCTTTCTAGGTCTTTTTTTTTAATTTCAGTAATTGTATAGTTTGTCTCTGCATGTTTATTCTTTAATTCTTTTATGTCTTTGCTAATTGATTCTTGCATTTTCTCCATTTTGTTTTCAAGGTTTTTGATCATCTTTACTATCATTTTTCTGAATTCTTTTTCAGGTAGTTTTTCTATTTCCTCTTCATTTATTTGAACTTCTGTGTTTCTAGTTTGTTCCTGCATTTGTGTAGCATTTCTCTGCTTTTTCATTATTATTATTTTTTAAAGTTATTGCATTTGAGGTCCTTTCCCCAGGCTTAAAGGTTGAATTCTTTCTTCCTTTTGGTGTCTGCCCTCTTAAGTTTGGTCCAGTGGTTTGTGTAAGCATTGTATAGGGTGAGATTTTTGCTGAGTTTTTGTTTGTGTTTGTTTTTCCTCTGATGGCCAAGGCTGAATGAGGTGGTAATCCTATCTGCTGATGACTTGGTTTGCATTTTTGTTTTGTTTGTTGCTCAAATGAGGTAGCACAGTGGTGCTACTGGTGATTGGGTGGTGCCAGGTCTTGTATTCCAGTGGTTTCCTTTGTTTGAGTTCTCACTATTTGATACCCCCTAGAGTTAGTTCCCAACAGGATTGAGTGACTTCCCTTTCACTTTTCACTCTCATGCACTGGAGAAGGAAATGGCAACCCACTCCAGTGTTCTTGCCTGGAGAATCCCAGGGATGGAGGAACCTGGTGGGCGGCTGCCAACTCTGGGGCCACACAGAGTCGGACACGACTGAAGTGACTTAGCAGGGCAGCAGCAGGGTTAGTTCCCTGGTAGTCTCGGGTCTTGGAGTCAGTGCTCCCACTCCAAAGGCTCAGGGCTTAATCTAGAGTTTTGTGTGGGTCTATACATTCTTTTTTTCTGGTCAGATACTCCTGTCCACTCTCAGCTGGTGTTCTGCATGCACTTCTGTGTCTGAAGGTGTATTCCTGATGGATCCATGGAGAGCGATGTACTCCATGTCCACCTACTCCTTCACCATCTTGTTCTCTGGTTTTACAGTTTTAATCTAGAAGAGAAATTTAATTTCTCCTACTTTACCATTATGTTGGCTTTATGACATCCCTTAAAGAAGATATTTCTAACTATTTTAAGTTTGATTGTTTACACCTTGAATAAGATTAACCACAATTTCTTTAAACTTACTTGAATAAAACTTCCTGCACTTAAAAAACTCTTGAAGATCTACATATCATTTCTCTGATCTTATTTCCTGTCATTTAATTAGCATGTTCTTGCTCTACCAAGGGGTTCTCAGGTGGTGCTAGTGGTAAAGAACCTGCCTGCCAATGCAGGAGACATGAGAGACATGGATTCGATCCCTGGGTTTGGAAGATCCAATGGAGGAGGGCTTGGCAACTCACTCCAGTATTCTCGCCTGGAGAATACCCTGGACAGAGGAGCCTGCTGGGCTACAGTCCATAGGATCACAAAGAAGAGGACAAGACTGAAGCGACTTAGCATACACGCTCTACCAAAGCTGCATTCCTGATCATTCTCCAAATTCAACTATTTATCTGCGTATTACCTTACTCTTGTTTCATCTCCCTGCAAAGTTGTTCTCTCTAAGGATATACAGCTTGTTCACTCACTTTTTTTGGTCTATGAAGAAATGTCATTCTATCATAGAAGCCTTCTCATATTAATTTTGTTCACTTAGGTGAAGTGAAGTTGCTCAGTCATGTCCGACTCTTTGTGACCCCATGGAGTGTAGCCTACCAGGCTTCTCTGTCCATGGGATTCTCTAGGCAAGAAAACTGGAGTGGGTTACCATTTCCTTCTCCAGGGGATCTTCCCGGCCCAAGGATCGAACCCGGGTCTCCTGCATTGGAGGCAGACGCTTTAACCTCTGAGCCACCAGGGAAGTCCTTGTTCACTTAAGATACCCCTTATTCTTGGAGAAGGAAATGTCAACCCACTCCAATATGCTTGCTTGCAAAATCCCATGGACAGAGGGGCCTGGCAGGCTATAGTCCATGGAACTGCAAGAGTTGGACATGACTTAGTGGCTAAACCATGACCACAATGCTTATTCTACTTATTTCTTGACTTATCATGATCTGACAACTTCTGATTTTTTTTTTTTTTTTATCTAAGGTCATGACAAGAGAGAATCCATTTAGTTCACAATGTATGCCCAAAAGAAGAAAATTTCTGGCATGAAACTGGTTTCAGCAAATACTTGCAGAATGAATGAATACATGAATGCCACATATTATATTAAATTCTTTACCATTCTGTTATTGCAATAAATTCATACATCAACTAATTTTCTAGATGAAGAAGCATAAGCTCAAAAAGGTTAAAATAATTTGGTATTTCAAAGTTTGAAAATTTATGTAAAGGCTGCTAGTCAGCCCATAATAATCAGCCATGATGTTCAAAGACTGACTTCCCTGACATATGTCATATGGGGTGAGTTCTAAAAAAAATAAGGATGTGATATAAAGATCAAGGGGAATATTGGAACAAAACACATAATTAAAGGAAGGCTGACCCAGATGAAACTTCTAGGGTTCTCAAGGTGAAGGTAAGATTGAGAATAGAGATTCTGGACTAGAAAGTAATTATAGATGTGGTATCACATTACAGTGGCAGAGAAAGGTGAAAAAAGGGTGAAGATAAAAAGCAAAAAAGGAAGCATGCTTTGTTAACTAATGAGAATTTTTCCTTACATAATAGGACTAACTATCTCATGTCTTTGAAAAGCGAAAGTGAAAGTCGTGGAATTCTCCAGGCCAGAGTACTGGAGTGGGTAGCTGTTCCCTTCTTCAGGGGATCTTCCCAAACCAAGGACTGAACCCAGTCTCCTGCATTGCAGGCAGATTCTTTACCAGCTGAGCCACAAAGGAAGCCTCGAGTCTTTATCTCTAGACATATTTCAGAAGTGAACTGGCTATCTCTGTCAAAATTATTCCAAATATATTCCTATCTTGCTTTGGTAGTTTTATTATTAGTTGAAATGAGGACAATGTTATAATGTTTATATCTGCTAATGTTTCTAGCCTGCAGAAGAGGTCTCTTTCTCTCCAGGTCTAGTAACCTTGAATACAGTAGCATTTAACAATTGCTAAATTAGGACAGTGATGAGATGACTCAGTAGAGACCTGGCCTTTCCTTTTGAACTAGAATACTTGTTTTATCAGATCCACTGATAAATCAGATGTTATGGAAAGAGATTTAGACACTGAGTCAGAAGCAGTCA
The DNA here is from genome assembly GCA_006410675.1 of Oreotragus oreotragus. Classification (NCBI taxonomy): domain Eukaryota; kingdom Metazoa; phylum Chordata; class Mammalia; order Artiodactyla; family Bovidae; genus Oreotragus; species Oreotragus oreotragus. Next base: position 43,908 of record SJYX01019242.1, read on the forward strand.
AACTGTCAAAATCTTCCACTTGTAGCTGGTGAATGTACTTAAAGTATCAAGCCTACATAGATAAAATACACTGTCCTGATCATCTCAGAGCATTGTGACAAATGCAAAACCATGTCTATTTGGTTATAAGACATTTGCATTTAATAGATACTAATGTTCCTTTACTCTGAGTAGACACTTGAATTTCTGGATTGTCCTGTTATTTTGATTATTTTTTTTTAATTTATATTTTCCACAACCTTGTCTTCTAGATTAAGATGAATTTCTAATGTTGTGCAGAATAGCTCCCATAAGGCTTTTCTCAAAATATTAAATTGTTTATCTTCTACATTTCAAGTCACATAACTAAATCTTCATATAGCAGCGGATTAAAAGAAGATAAATAAAAAATTCAAAAGAATACTTCATAAGTGTCATATTTTCTTTTCTGATTTTCAAGAAATTGTCACAGTTAAATATACCTATTCCATTACCAAGCCAATCTACTAAGAGCTCTGAATAAGATTAAACAAACCGCATATGGAACTCGGGGAGTTTCTGTAAATTGAATTCATAGCTACTTATCAAGCTATTGTGGAGGGATTTTTGGTAACAAATAGAAGCAGCCATTTTTTGAGTTTTGACCTTTCCAATATAAAGGAAATCAAGTTTACTGTACCAAGTGCTAACTTTTGGACTTAATAAGATACTTGATCAAGGCTACTTCTACAAAGTATGTACATATTTGGATAAATATTTTTCTCCTGCTTTACATATTCCAAGATGATAAATGATCATAAGTGTATCAATCTTAGCACTTTAAATGCATGATACTTACAGTTTAGTACTTTCACTGCTACTGACAAAGTCTATGGTTTATAACTTGCTGCTCAGTCACTAAGTCGTGTTCGACTCTTCGCGACCCCATGGACCATAGCTCACAAGACTCCCCTGTATCTCCCAGAACTTGCTCTAATTCATGTCCATTAAGTCAGTGATAGTATCCAACCATCTCGTCCTCTGTCACCCCTTTTCCTCCTGCCCTCAGTCTTTCCCAGAATCAGGGTCTTTTCCAATGAGTCATCTCTTCTCATCAGATGGCCAAAGCATTGAGACTTCAGCATCCGTCCTTCCAATGCATATTCAAGGTTGAGTTCCTTTAGGATTGACTGGTTTGGTCTCCTTGCAATGACTTGAAATAGAGGCTATATAATCTTTCCATTATTTCTTTCTAAAATTACAATAGTCTTTCTGTATAATTTCTAATGAGGAATTAGAAATTCACACTGCTTATTAACATGTAGAAGTTCAGTAGAGATTAAAGGCTGCACTGTGAAAGCAAAGGGGTAAGCTCCTTAGTACCATGCAGGGATAGCAACAGAAAAAATGTATGTCTGGGTAATCTGGACAATTTTGTTACAAAATACTGTAGTTTAAGATATAAGAAGTATATACTATGGCAGGGGAAGGCAATGGCACCCCACCCCAGTACTCTTGCCTGGAAAATCCAATGGACGGAGGAGCCTGGTGGGCTGCAGTCCATGGGGTCGCTAACAGTCGGACAGACTGAGCAACTTCACTTTGACTTTTCTCTTTCGTGCATTGGAGAAGGAAATGGCAACCCACTCCAGTATTCTTGCCTGGAGAATCCCAGGGAAGGGGGAGCCTGGTGGGCTGCCGTCTATGGGGTCACACAGAGTCGGACACGACTGAAGTGACTTAGCAGTAGCAGCCTGGGCTCAACATTAATTATTTTTGTAACAAATTAAAACTATTTTCTTTATTGAATGGAAGGAAAGAGTGAGAGAAAAGCTCCTTCCTAAGAAAATGGGATGGAATACATAATTGAGAAAGTAAGGCAGAGAAACATGATAGTGCAAGAAAGAAGGCAATTAAGAGCAAAAGAAAAATATTACAGAGGGGAAAAGAAAAGAAGGAAAAACTGGAATCATTTTACAAAGATGCTTTTACTTCAAAAGTGAAGAGGTTGAGGTGTGATCTTCTGAAAATAAAGATTCCATATATTTTGAGAAGGTTAATTCAACAGTGTGACATGGTGAATATCACAAATGTACTATAAAACATTAAGTATATGAAAATACACTATAAAACAAAATGTACTAAAACATTACTATATAGTATATTCTCCATGTCCCTATTAATCTCCCTCATTGATTTTACCTGATTCAACTGATAGAAACAGGAAAGGATAAGTCTTCAAACCTTGGCAGGAAATTGAAAGGAGGTCCAGATCAGTCCTCCATTCTTAGATTTGAAATATACAAATTTGGTTTAATAAATAGGAAAACAGAAATGACTCAGTGGACATTTTCATAAACAGGGTCTGTTTTCTGGATCATACATGATTCACCATGACAAAGTGATGGGCTCCAAACTAGGACCAGAGGGTATTTCACAACATTTTAGTGTGTGTGTCTTTAGTGTTTTGTGCATGTCTTGATGATCTTGTGAAAAGATCTTTTAAGTGATAAAGAGCAAATGTTACCACAGTAAGGTGACAGAATCAGAGGAGTTAAAGTATGACGATTCGCAAATGCTGAAAATGAGGAGAATAAAAAGCAGCCAGGAGAAGGTATCTAAGTGTCTGGGATGCTGAGCAGTAGAGGCTAGGCATCAATGACTTATTCTAACTCAAATTACCCTCACTCCTGCTCTTTGATCTGTGCTCTGCTTTGCTTCTATCTTTGATATCTCAGTGAAAGATCTTTTGCTTTTCTTCTTCAAGAGAAGAAAATGTGAATCTATGTCATCTTGCCCTTTATAGTATGCCATCAAACTTAAGCTCTTTTCCTATAATTCAATATCATTTTCCTTGGCATGTTCAAGTTTCTGCCAGTATAAAAAAAATAAAAACTTCAAGCAATCAAGTAGACCTCTTTCTAATTGGTAGTCCATTTGTCTACTTCCATTTATAGCAAGATTCTTTAAATAGCTTTTTCATTCATTATCTCCAAATTTGTTCTCTCCAATTCTCTACTAAAAGCTATAAAATTTAGTTTCTTTATCTACTATTTCACTGAAAGTGCTGTAGCAAGCTACATAAATTATCTTATACTTTGTTAAATGAATCATTTCTAATCCCTATTTTATTTGACCTTTCTGCAGGGTTTACCAGATAAATAATTCTCTCTGAGGAGCCTTTCCTTGTGATTGCCATGACACGATAATTTTCAGGTTCCACTTTTCTCATTGCTTTCTCTTCAGAACCTGACATGGTCTTCTCATTCTCTGAACATGTTTTAAAAGTTGGATGTTTCCTGGGGTAAAATCCTTGAAAATCATTTGTATTTACACTTTCTCCTTTGGGATTTTCATTCATTGCCATGACATCCAGTAAATTCTAATGATACCCACCAGCATATATATTTTGAGAACTTCAGATCCACTTATCTGACTTTGTCCAAAATAGATATGGTATGAAATAAATCAATTTAAAAATGAGTTAATATCTAAGGCTATTTTCTTGTTTTGACTATTAATTCTTTGTACATTTTTGGAATTTACATAAAATGAGACATATTTATGGTAATTTTACATGTGCAATATACATTATCTAAATAAATTCTCATCACTGATTCCCTAATATAGAGGTACCTTGTTTTTTAAAATTAATTTTCATTGGAATATAGTTTATTTTCAGTGTTGCATTAGTTTCTGCTGTACAGCAAAGTGAATCAGTTATACATATACATATATCCACTCTTTGCAGATTCTTTTCCCATATAAGTCATTACAGAGTATTGGGTAGAATACCCTGTGCTAAATACTAGGTTCTTTCCATCTATGTTATGTATAGTAGTGTGTATACGGGGCTTCCCTGGTGACTCAGATGGCAAAGAATTTGCCTGTAATGCAGGAAACCGTGGTTTGATCCCTAGGTTGGGAAGATCCCCTGGAGAAAGAAATGGCTAACCACTTCAATATTCTTGCCTGGAGAATTCCGTGGACAGAGGAGTCTGTTGGGCTGCAGACCATGGACTCACAAAGAGTTGGACATGATGGAGCAACTAGCATGCACAAGTTTATGTGTGTCAATTCCAATCTCCCAATGTATTCTCAACCCTTCTTCCCCCTTAGTAACCATAAGTTTGCTTTCTACACCTGTGACTCTATTTATGCTTTGTAATTAAATTCATTTGTACAATTTTTTTTTTTTAGATTCCACACACAAGCATTATCATGTGATATTTGTCTCTCTGTCTGACTTACTTCACTCAGTATGACAATGTCTAGGCCCATCTATGTCATTGCATGTGACATTCTTACATTTATAGTCATTTTACATGTGCAACATGTTATTTTAAACAAATTCACATCACTGATTTCTTATATATAGAGAGGTACATTCTTAAAACTCAATGCAATGGAATCTGGATGTATACAAGTATCAACCCAAATGTGTAAGTTTGTTCTCTCTCAACAGCCCGCATGAAATGTGCATTGCATTTTAAGATCTTATTTTAATATAAAAACTACTGCAGTAAAATCTAGGTGTCTCAACACTGGACTCACTGCTCTCTTCTATTTGTATCCCAACTATAATTGTGTTTGGGGAATTGGAGAAACATAACTTGTATTCTTTTTTCAAACAGCTTTTGTAGAACCAGCTGCAGGACTGATATAATGCTCAAAGCTACAGGAAATTGAAACATAAATTTCTAAATTTCTACTATATAACAGGTTAGTTTCCTACCTTTAACATTGAATTAGAGTATAATTTCACATATTGCTTTTTTTTTTCCTTTTTTTTAAAGAATTTTTTTTTTTTTTTTTCCTGCTAGCTGGCTCTGCTCAGAGACATCAAACTGAAAAAACATCAAAAATGGCATGGGAGCTGAGCTGTTCTCACTAGAGAATTGCTTTCTTATTGTGATTCTTATCCAGAGAAAGAGCTGAACTTTTGGATTTAAGTTCAGTTTAGCTTTCTGTAGCAATGAGTTTCCCCCCAATTTATTTGACATTCCCAAAGAAATGCTGGAAAAATTGACTTTCTGAGGGAAATCTGCAGAATCTAGAAAACTTTGACCATGGAGTTTAAAACAAAGCAATATGGCAAATTATGATTTGTTTATTTTGATCTATCAAAGAGCTCTGTCCTGAGATAAGAACAGGATTGATTTTTTAAACTTTTAAAAAATTACTCAGTCCCAGAAAACATGAGAATTGCCTTTTAATCATTTTGCCTAGAGATTCCATTGACTTGAATGGATATTACATCTCATTTCCTACAGGAAAGAATAAGAATTAATTTAGTTTCACAAACTCTTATCTTTAATAATGAGATTGTGTAAGTTATTTGAAAGTATGAAACATAAATGTTAAATTACACATTCAAAGTCTTTGGAATTTGTTTTTAGAATAAGCAACACTGAAAAATCTTGCACTGCTTTCATGGTTCAATTTTGTCAGCCTAGTGTGCAAAATAAATAGTGAAGCTCAGGGTTATAGCTTTTCTGCTTATATATGTGTTGACAGTTTGTGCTTATCAAAGTCTAGAGGTTCAGGAAAGGTGGCGCAGCAATCATCCTTGGTTCAGCCATGGCTGTCTTTAGCACTACAGTGGTTTGACAAAAATGCAAATTGACCTCAAACTGCCCTTGAAAGTGGTAAGCTGAGATATGGCAAGTGTATGCCACTAGACCTCAAATCCAAGCCTTCCAAAACAGTAAGAATTTGTTGCTAAGTAAACCTGTTAAATGTATCTTTTACCTGTTAAATAGATGGAAAGAGTTTATATATATTGAATGCATTTACTGATTAAAATGCTTTACCTTGAGAGTGACTGCAATACTAAACAGGGAAATAGAAAAAAAAATTTTCTTTTTTAGTATGTGAGGCTAAGGTGATGTGATTCTCAGAACATAACACTTAACTTGAAAATCAGTATTTGTATAAAACTATTTATTTAAGGTAAGATGAAAGTAAAACTACTCTTCATTTTAAAACACTTGCTTCAGCAGACCGTATTTTCAATTTATCTAAGACTATACATTTTGCTGAGCTAACATGGATAACAAAGAAAATCATCAATGCTCAAATATAGTGTCAGTGTTTCCATGGAGACCAAAGAAAGCATAACCTTTGAGTTCAAATAATTTGAGAAAGGCTAAATACCACACCATACATAAGGTGAAGAGTGAGTGGGAAGAAATGAAACAAGTGATAGAAATGCAATTTTATATATGCCAAGCTTAATATGCATAAACTGAGCACTGAGAACCCTGACTCTGAAGTCAGAACACTTGAGTTTTAGGGCTGACTCTCACTTAACAGCTGTGTGTCTTAGAGCAAGTATCATAATTCAGTTATTAATTCCATTCAAGGAGCTTAAAAGAGGGATAATCAATCAGAATTATGAGCAGCTCAAGAGCTACAGGTCTAAATCTAGCAGAGATGTCAAGCTGCCTTGCCTACATCTTCTTTTTGTTTGTTTTATTTTTTCTATTTGGCCTTCAGGATGGCCAAAAATGAGCAGTTTTCAACTTGCTACTATTATGTATCACCTTAGCTCTAGTCATTGACAATCTGTACCTCTTTGTCCTAGAATCTGGTTCTACTTTTGCAAGGTGGAATATAGTAGTGTGTTGGGATTCTTCACTTTTCTTCTTATGTGGTTTGTGAGATCATATAAATGAGACACTTTATATTATTTCAGAAACTGGTTTCAGAACTATCTATGATGGAACTGCTGATGAGGAAGCTCTGGTTAGAAAAATTCTACCAGAAGTTCCTTGAGTAGAATTCATCCTTAAGAGTATGAATATGTGAAGGGACAAAATTAAAGAGAGAGAGAAATATATAAGGAAAAGAGAAGAATTTGGCTTTTCATTTGAAATGGAGAAAGTGCTTTAAACAAGAGAAGTGAAGAGGGGAGAGAAATCAGTAGACTGTGAAGGGAAGTCTCTCAGAGGTCATGTAGGCCACAACATACTTGACAAGCTCACCTGAAACTATCACAACGCTGTTATTTGACAATATGTGCATGCTCAGTCACTTCACTCATGTCTGACTCTTTGAGACCCTATGGACTGTAGCCCACCAGGCTCCTCTGTTCATGGGATTCTCCAGGCAAGAATACTGGAGTGGGTTGCCATACCCTCCTCCAGGGATCTTCCCAACTCACAGATTGAACCCACATCTCCTGCATTGCAGGTGGATTCTTTACCCACTTAGTCACCTGGGAAGTCCATTAATCGACCATACACAAATACAAAATGAAAAGTTAAAAAAAAAAGAGTAATCTCTCCTGTGCAACTTGAAGTTGCTACATTTCTGTGATGAAATCCACATCTAAATCATCCTGTCTTTAGTAAGTTAGTGAACTTCTCTCAATGCTTTGTGTAACGAAGGAGAAGGGACTGTCTTGTTATTAGCAAAAAACAAAAACAAAAACTTCATTTGCAAACCTTTATTGAATATCTTCTATGTGTTAGGCACTGTGCTCACTGCTGGAGAGAGTCATTTTAGGAAGAGGTGTTTAGGAAATTTCTTACTAAATTGGGCAAGCATTTAAGGTGCCCATTTGTTGTTTCTCAGGTGTTCATCTGTGTCTGACTCTGTGACCCCATGGACTGCAGCATGCCAGTCTTCTCTGTCCTTCACCAACTCCTGGAGCTTGCTCGAACTCATGTCCGTTGAGTCAGAGATGCCATCCAGCCATCTCGTCCTCTGTTGTCCCCCTTCTCCTCCTGCATTCAATCCTTCCCAGCATCAGGGTGTTTTCCCGTGAGTCAAGTTCTTCTTATCAGGTGGCCAAAGTATTGGAGTTTCAGCTTCAGCATCAGTCCTTTCAATGAATATACAGGACTGATTTCCCCTAGGATGAACTGGTTTGATCTTGCAGTCCAGCTGACTCTCAAGAGTCTTTTGCAACATCATAGTTCAAAAACATCAATTCTTTGGCACTCCACCTTCTTTATGGTCCAACTCTCACATCCATACATGACTACCGGAAAAACCATAGGTTTGACTATACGGAGCTTTGCTGGCAGAGTAATGTCTCTGTCTTTGAATATACTATCCAGGTTTGTCATAGCTTTTCTTCCAAGGAGTAAGCATCTTTTAATTTAAATAGCAAGGTGCCCTATCATAAGTGCTATAATTGAAATATACATGGGTACAATGGAAACATGGGTGAGGAGCATTTACATTACACAACTCTAAAGAAAGATGTCTTAGAAAATATGATTCTAGAAACTTACCTTTAAAGAATGGAGTTCAGTCTCTTTATCTATAAAATAGGGAATGTTGTAATGACTCCAACTGCTTCCCAGTAATGTTCTATGGAGAAAATGTGATAGTAAAAGTACTATGTAGCTAGGAAAGCACTACATATACATGTATTGGTATGTATTAACATATCTAGATATTAAATAGTCCTGCACCAGTAAGGATAGAATCAAGAAAAATCCGATAAATATAACTTTATCAGATATTAATCAGATATTAATCACTTATTATACATTCATTTAATAAAGAATAAATCTGTTTGCTTTTTAAAAATTGTTTGTAGTTTTTAAATGTGTTAATTAAGTTGTATTAGGTTGAACCATGTGAAATTGCTTTTCTGGTTCATTAAAGACAGCTGAATGTTAGCAATTTCTCATGCTTCAACCTAATATATACATTGGACATACTAGTTTAACTTTTCAGGAACTGAATGTTATGTTACATGTAGTCAAGAGATATAACTGCATGGCACTAATAACTCATAGTGATTAAGGAGAGTAATTAATATAATTATTGTTACAAAGTCTGCTTCAAAAATTTTCTTAATGCAAGTTGGCAAAACTTTTGCATTTCTTTTTCTTTTCTTCTGCATTTAATTTTGCAATTATATGCACCAATTTCTTAGAAGGTATATTAAAGGATTTTAAACTTATACTCCAACAAATCACTTGTTCTCTATTAACATAAATCGTTTGTGTTTTGAATTTACTTAACTGCTAGAAATAACTTCTGGTTGCCAGCAGTCTGGTCTTTCTCTTTGGAGGTCAGAAAAATACTTTTGCAGAAGTTTTTCCAATACTCAGCCATTCAGACTTAAATTGGAGAAAGTAGAGAGAACCACTAGACCATTCAGGTATGACCCAAATCAAATCCCTTATGATAATACAGTGGAAGTGAGAAATTGATTTAAGGGACTAGATCTGATAGATAGAGTGCCTGATGAACTATAGACGGAGGTTCGTGACACTGTACAGGAGACAGGGATCAAGACCATCCCCATGGAAAAGAAATGCAAAAAAGCAAAATGGCTGTCTGAGGAGGCCTTAAAAATAGCCATGAAAAGAAGAGAAGCAAAAAGCAAAGGAGAAAAGGAAAGATATAAGCATCTGAATGCAAAGTTCCAAAGAATAGCAAGAAGAGATAAGAAAGCCTTTCTCAGCAATCAATGCAAAGAAATAGAGGAAAACAACAGAATGGGAAAGATCTCTTCAAGAAAATTAGAGATCCCAAGGGAACATTTCATGCAAAGATGGGCTCAATAAAGGACAGAAATGGTATGGACCTAATAGAAGCAGAAGATATTAAGAAGAGGTGGCAAGAATACACAGAAGAACAGTACAAAACAGATCTTCAAGACCAAGATAATCACGATGGTGTGATCATTCACCTAGAGCCAGACATCCTGGAATGTAAAGTCAAGTGGGCCTTAGAGAGCATCACTATGAACAAAGATAGTGAAGGTGATGAAATTCCAGTTGAGCTCTTTCAAATCCTGAAAGATGATGCTGTGA
>SJYX01019242.1:58904-119807 GCA_006410675.1 Oreotragus oreotragus
GGGATTTCTTTGGAAGGACTGATGCTAAAGCTGAAACTCCAATACTTTGGCCACCTGATAAGAAGAGTTGACTCACTGGAAAAGACTCTGATGCTGGGAGAAATTGGGGGCAGGAGGAGAAGAGGACGACAGAGGATGAGATGGCTGGACGGCATCACTGACTCGATGGATGTGAGTTTAAGTGAATTCCGGGAATTGGTGATGGACAGGGAGGCCTGGCGTGCTGCGATTCATGGGGTCGCAAAGGGTCGGACACGACTGAGTGACTGAACTGAACTGACAAGGGAGGAAACTTTGTAACTTTCACTCCACAATGCTCTCTCATATCAATTCAGTTCAGTTCAGTCACTCAGTTGTGTCTGACTTTTGTGACCCCATGGAATGTAGCCTGCCAGTCCTCCTTGTCCATCACTAACTCCCAGAGTTTACTCACACTCATGCCCTTTGAGTTGGTGATGCCGTCCAGCCATCTCATCCTCTGTTGTCCCCTTCTCCTCCCACCTTCAATATTCCCCAGCATCAGGGTCTTTTAAAATGAGTCAGTTCTCATCAGGTGGCCAAAGTATTGTAGTTTCAGCTTCAGCATCAGTCCTTCCAATGAATATTCAGGACTGATTTCTTTTAGGATGGACTGGTTGGATCTCCTTGTAGTCTCAAGTTTCAAAAGACTCTCAAAGTCTTTTACAACATCACAATTCAAAAGCATCAATTCTTCGGCCCTCAGTTTTCTTTACAGTCCAACTCTCACATCCATACCTGACTCCTGGAAAAACCATAGCTTTGACTAGACAGACCTTTGTTGACAAAGTAATGTCTCTGTTTTTTAATATGCTATCTAAGTTGGTCATAACTTTTCTTTCAAGGAGTAAGCATCTTTTTATTTCATGGTTTCAGTCACCATCTGCAGTGATTTTAGAGTAAGAAAAAATAAAGTCTGATACTGTTTCCACTGTTTCCTCATCTATTTGCTATGAAGTGGTGGGACCAGATACCATGATCTTAGTTTTCTGTGTGTAGAGTTTTAACCCATGTTTTTCACTCTCTTCTTTCACTTTCATCAAGAGGCTCTTTATTTCTACTCTCCTTCTTCCATAAGGGTGGTGTCATTTGCATATCTGAGGTTATTGATATTTCTCCCGGCAATCTTGATTCCAGCTTGTGCTTCATCCAGCCCAACATTTTTCATGATGTACTCTGCATAGAAGTTAAACAAGCAGGGTGACAATATACAGCCTTGACGTACTCCTTTCTAGATTTGGAACCAGTCTGTTGTTCCATGTTCAGTTCTAACTGTTGCTTCCTGACCGGCATACAGATTTCTCAAGAGGCAGNTGTATAAGAGACAGGCATAGAAGTTAAACAAGCAGGGTGACAATATACAGCCTTGACGTACTCCTTTCTAGATTTGGAACCAGTCTGTTGTTCCATGTTCAGTTCTAACTGTTGCTTCCTGACCGGCATACAGATTTCTCAAGAGGCAGGTCAGGTGGGCTGGTATTCCCATCTCTTTAAGAATTTTCCAGAGTTTGTTGTGTCCACAGAAAGGCTAATTTTCCTTTCTCTATTTTTTGTATGCAGGCAGATGTTGAGACTTTTCAAGTGTCATGCTGATTTTCAGTACGAAATATTTTAATATTTGTTATGACTCAATTTTTTTTTGTTGTTGTTCAGTTGCTAATTCATGTCCGACTCTTTGTGATCTCAAGGACTGCAGCATGCCAGGTTTCTCTGCCCTTCATTATCTCCCAGAGTTTACTCAAACTCATGTCCATTGAGTCAGTGATACCATCCAACCATCTCATCCTCTGTCATCCCCTTCTCCTCCTGTCTTCTATCTTTCCCAGCATCAGGGTCTTTCCTAATGAGTCCTCTCTTTGCATCAAGTTCCCAAAGTATTGGTGGCAGGTCAGGTGGGCTGGTATTCCCATCTCTTTAAGAATTTTCCAGAGTTTGTTGTGTCCACAGAAAGGCTAATTTTCCTTTCTCTATTTTTTGTATGCAGGCAGATGTTGAGACTTTTCAAGTGTCATGCTGATTTTCAGTACGAAATATTTTAATATTTGTTATGACTCAATTTTTTTTTGTTGTTGTTCAGTTGCTAATTCATGTCCGACTCTTTGTGATCTCAAGGACTGCAGCATGCCAGGTTTCTCTGCCCTTCATTATCTCCCAGAGTTTACTCAAACTCATGTCCATTGAGTCAGTGATACCATCCAACCATCTCATCCTCTGTCATCCCCTTCTCCTCCTGTCTTCTATCTTTCCCAGCATCAGGGTCTTTCCTAATGAGTCCTCTCTTTGCATCAAGTTCCCAAAGTATTGAGCTTCAGTTTCAGCATCAGTCCTTCCAATGAATATTTTGTGTTGATTTCCTCAATGTTTATATCCAGCCAAAATGAACATGTAAACTAAACCCTGGTGTGATGGTAGTAGGAGTTGCAGGTCTTTGGGAGGTGATTAGGTCACAAGGGCAGAGCCTTCATGAACTATACTATCACCATTATAAAAAGACCTCTGAGAGCTATCTTCTCTGTTATGCCTTATAAGGATACACAGCAGGAAGACAGATGTCTGTGAACCAGAAAAGAGGTTCTTACAAGACTCAATCTGGGTGCCTTGATTTGTCACTTTCCAGTCTCCAGAACAATTAGAAACATGTTGTTTAGAAGTCATTCAGCACATTATATTCTTATTATAGCAGACTGGATGGATGAAGCTAGTATTCCTCATAGACGGGTAAACAGCTAAGCTGCCCATGAAAATCCACTACCTATTGATATATAATAATGGCCATGAATATGACTAGACTATATTTTGTAAACTCTCTTGCAGCTATGTATGGGTACATGACTAAGTTTTCTCAAATGAATTAGGTAGAGGTGGTACATGCCAGGACTCTAAGAGAATAGATAATCAGAACTTTAAATAATGTACTTATCTATTGATAAAAACATGAATTACAATATTTAAACATCTTGAATTCATGCTATTCTTATGATTATTTCAGCTATATTTTTCTTTTTAATGACCACACCCTTCAGTCTCAACTTCTACCAGTGAGGCAATAATTTGTTACTGCCATATTATCTATCTAAGAATTTATAGATATTTCTCAAAAAGGAAAGTAAAACAGAAAAAATGGGCATTTTCTTTTAACTTATTTCTTGTTGTAAGTAATGGACTATGTCCATCAAACCAATTCCATTATTATAGTAAAAGAGCTATTTCTCCAGACTTGCTTAAGCTTATGTTCCTTCAACATTGTTCTTAAATCAGTCAAACATTATTTGATTTAGCACTTTAATAACGTAAAATTTGAAAACTTGGTAAGCTAATGGATATGTAAAGAAAATGGAAAATTATAGAGTTCAAAGTAATCAGTGATAAAGTTTTTCCAGTATATTATTCAGAAAATTTTTAGAATTTGAGTGATAAAACCAGATTAAAAAAATCAATAAATGTGATATAATTAAAATAAAAATGAATTGCTTATATATTTCATGTTCTTTTTTGTATTTGTGTGCATTTATACACAAGTATTATACAGTTTTATCTTAATAGTTTTATTTTTTGCTTCTGCCAATGTTTTAATTTGAATAACAACACACCACTGAAAAAGTGTGCCATAATTAGCTGTTTGTATTTTATAAATTACATATAGAAATATTCATAAGTAAAAAATTTGAGAATTTTCTTTTTATTAGTTTCAAGGTGTTTTGTATAGCTGAAAGCATTCTAATTCGTTACCTCCAAGTAGAAAAGGGATACAAAGTCACTACTAAAAAGAGTATAATCTGGAAAATAACATTTCATTACATATAAGTGGAGTTAGGCACAAGTTGGATGAAATGTTTTTTTGTTTTTTTAAACTGTATTAATAGAATTACTTTTCTGATGGGCAAAAGGAAATTAAAACATTTATTAGAATTCATGTGTGTGTATGTGTGTGTGTATGTACTAAAGAGAAGACTAAACTATTATTACTAGATATTATAAAAAATTAATAATATAAAGCTCATTTAGAGTTAGAGGACTGTAACAGGGAACACTCATGCCCTGAGATGACAGCAGAGCCCATCAGAAAGAACAAAGACTCTTCCCTTTGCAAAGACTCAGTCAGTGAAAAGCCATGGACTCGGTTTGCTACAGCTGTCTCAACTTCCTTTTCCTCTTTATAAAAGTGTTCTCCTCCTCTTGCCATGTGGGAACTTGAACATGGCTCACCACGGTTGCAGACCCTAAGCTGCAATTCTCTAATCCTGAATAAACCCATCTTTTCTGGAGAAATATCTAGCAGTCTACTTGTTTTAGGTCAACAACATGCTATGGGCAAATACTAGTAAGTTGATTTTTCTTTTTTTCAGATTTTTCCAAACAGGCCCAGATTAGATGTTTGTTCTAGAGTTTCATTTTCATTGCAATATTGAAAATGAATAGGGAAATAGTTTCACTTAAACTTGAATAAACGATTGTGTCTTAGTTCCTAAATCTACTCATGATTGGAATCAGCAAAACTTGGCAAATAGTTCTCTATAGAGACTCTAGAGATTTAAGTGGTGATAGAGTCTGATTCACTGACAATGTTTAAGACTGGAGTCAAGATTCTCATATATTTTAAAAACATGGCTCCAAACCTGACCCTGTTCAATTACTTTTCTGCATCGGAAGTGATTGCAATTCTGGGTCATGTCTAGGCCGCTTAGTGTAGGTAAGATTTAAAAGCCATTTTCTGTTAAAATAAATAAATAAATAAAAAGCTTGCCTTACCAAGATAAATAACATGTGTGATCACTTCTTTCCAACTGCTCTGCTGGCACTTTTTGATTAGTATTGAAATAGGAGTAGTGGCATATTCTGTGCCTTCTCCTCTTTTTTAGGACAAAAAAATGAATGTGGATTCAATGATAGCTGGAACAGGAACAGCTTTAGAAAGAATCTTTGATATTTTGGACAGATACTGTTTATATCAGAACTAGTCTCAGGTGTGGCTATTTTTCAAGTTGTTAAGGTTATAAAATAAAGAATAAGCTTAAAATCTCTGGATCATTAGTTTAATTCTTAGCTAATAGGAAAAGTGATCAACATGGACAGCCGTGCACAGAGCACAGAGATAGGTATATTCATAAAAAAAATGAAATTTTACCAAAAATTTCTAGAAATATTTTTAACGTGTTAAATCATCATACTTCAAGACTGTTATGACAGTATTTGCTAAAAGACTCTGAGGATCTCTTCTGAAACTGATACTCACTAAATATCATGCTATAATTATGATTAGAAAACAGCATTGTGGTGTTCCATATTAATTAATCTTGGATAATTGTCACACCAAATGTACAGTTTCAAAGGCAAATAAGATCAAGTGCTGTCACTGAAAGCTTTACTCACAAATCAAAATCAATGTTCCTTTTTCTCCACGTAAGACTGTACAATTATTGGAAGATGGCAGTTAGGGCAAACCTTATGATTTATAGCTCTAACAGATAAAATATTTCTGCTCCAGATAAACAGATTCATAATTCTCTCAGTACTAAAACATAGAAAGATACACAAAAATTTGTATATATTATCGCACACCTGGTGAGGCCTTCTTAAGAATAGCTTAGCTATGAAAAACTCCATTTTAATTACAAAAACTTTTTATAGTGGAGAATAAATCTCTCTCTCTTTATGTTGAAAATTATGCTTATTGAGGTTCAATATCTTCTCACAGATGTCAAGGATTGGGCATAAGAGGGTTGTTGCAAAATAAAACCAGCAATCAATATTCTTCACTATTAATATTCCAGTTCCTTTACTGCAGAATGATTCTCAAATTTCCATCAGAATTCAGATCCCTAGTGCCTACACAAACAAAAGAAATTTTAAGAAGGAGATACGGTTCAGCATTTTAAACAATTTTTGTACCATAAATTAAAAATCAAATGAATGTTTGTAATTTTCCTCTAAGTTTTACAGAGAAAATGAGTAGGGATTGCTGATTCTGTGAGAGATCTCATAATTCCTCCAGAACTTCTTAGGTATGTGGTTTTGTCATAAGGATCAAATGTGTCATAAGGATCAAGTGTTATAAGGATCAAATGTCATAACCATCAAATGTGCTTCTTAAATGATATATTTGAATTTCTTCTAGGAGTAAAGGCAAGCCCCTCAGGACATTGTATGTTCTGATCAGGCCAGGACTTACCATACTCCAGAAAGGACATCTGAGCAATATGGTAAAAAAAAAAAAAAAAGTGCCTTATATATTAATTTACAAATTTTATTCACTATTTCATTTTTATTTCATACTCATAAAAGAATATATGTAACTTAATAATTAAACTATGGAACATGTCTATAAAACCAATTCTGTAAATTTATCACACAGCCAATTACAGAGAACCTTACCAAGAGTGCTGAACTTCCCTGGTTGCATCTCCTACCTTTTCCAGTGAAGTTAAGAACTACGTGGAGTATATGTTTATCATCCTGTTGCTCTGTTCCCATCTCCTAATGCACACTCACAAGAAATTATCTAAGGTTATATCTATGAGTAGAATTTCTAGTTTATAAGTTATTCATATACTCTTCTTTGCTTGTTAATGCAAATCTGCTTTCCAGTTAACATTTAACAATTTAAATTCCATTCAGTTCAGTTCAGTTCAGTCGCTCAGTCGTGTTCGACTCTTTGTGACCCCATGAACTGCAGCACGCCAGGCCTCCCCGTCCATCACCAAATCCCGGAGTTCACCCAAACTCATGTCCATCGAATTGGTGATGCCATCCAGCCATCTCATTCTCTGTCATGCCCTTCTCCTCCTGCCCCCAATCCCTCCCAGCATCAGAGTCTTTTTCAATGAGTCAACTCTTCGCATGAGGTGGCCAAAGTACTGGAGTTTCAGCTTCAACATCAGTCCTTCCAATGAACACCCAGGACTGATCTCCTTTAGGATGGACTAGCTGGATCTCCTTGTAGTCCAAGGGACTCTCAAGAGTCTTCTCCAACACCACAGTTCAAAAGCATCAATTCTTCGGTGCTCAGCTTTCTTCACAGTCCAACTCTCACATCCATACATGACCNATCTCCTTTAGGATGGACTGGTTGGATCTCCTTGCAGTCCAAGGAACTCTCAAGAGTCTTCTCCAACACCACAGTCTTCAGCGTTCAGCTTTCTTTATAGTCCAACTCTCACATCCATACCTGACTCATGGAAAAACCATAGCCTTGACTAGAAGGACTTTTGTTGTCAAAGTAATGTCTCTGCTAATTACTGTACTATAAGGTCCAAAATCTTTTACATTTAGTATTTGTTTTTTACTTATTCTTTTTTTTAGAAAAGTGTAAATCTATCACTGTACATTCAGTTCAGTTCAGTTCAGTCCCTCAGTCGTATCCGACTCTTTGCGACCCCATGAATCGCAGCATGCCAGCACTGTATATTACTATATGGCTAATTATGATAGTTGGTACTTAGGCTAACTTCACTGCACTTACAAATTGAACTTATGAATGCTCTCTTGGAATAGAACTCATTTGTATGTAGGGGCCTTACTGTATTTAAAAGTGAGGTTACTGTGTGCCATGCTAGCACATAATATGGCTTCAATAAGACATAGTTTGATTGTTATAAGAGGGTAGCCTCGTTGTAGAAAAGGACACTGGGAGGTATAGAGGACTGAGAGCACTAGTTCTCAAAACTGCTACTCATTGCACTACGGTTCATCCGTATCTGTGACATTAAATTTCCTGGTTTCAATAACTGCTGGCAGTGAACTTTGATTTGAAATTAGTAAATGGAAAACTTCAGAAAGTTTTCCAAGTTTCATGACCTTTATTTTATTTAATAGTGGATCCAAAGTCCCCTGGACTGCAGGGAGATCAAACCAGTCAAACTTCAGTTCAGTTCAGTCACTCAGTCATGTCTGACTCTTTGAGACCCCATGGACTTCAGGATCCCAGGCTTCTCTGGTCATCCCAACTCCTGGAATTGCTGAAACTCATGTTCTTTGAGTCAGTGATGCCATCCAAACATCTCATCCTCTGTCATCTCATTCTCCTTCAACCTTCAATCTCTCCCAGCATCAGGGTATTTTCCAATGAGTCAGTTCTTCACATCAGATGGCCAAAGTATTGGAGTTTCAGTCAGCATCAGTCTTTTCAATGAATAGTCAGGACTGATTTCATTTAGGATTTACTGGTTTGATCTCTTTGCAGTCTAAGGGACTCTCAAGAGTCTTCAACAACACAGTTCAAAAGCATCAATTCTTCAGTTAATAAGCTGGGTGACAATATACAGCCTTGACTTACTCCTTTTCCTATTTGGAACCAGTCTGTTGTTCCACATCCAGTTCTAACTTAGAAATTTATAAATCTCCAGTGCCTCATGTCTGAAGCAATTCTTAGAATTCTCAGAATTTAAAAACTTTTTGTGAGTATAGTTGATTTAAAGTGTTATCATAGGGATAAAATTTTTCTCATCCATCTTGAAAAGAGAATGAATATATTTTCCTTTGCTGGTCATTGTATGTTACTCTTTTAAGAAAGTTTATTCAAGTCTTTAAATTTTTTTTTTCTTATTAAGCTGTTGGTCTTTTTGAATTGTAAAAATTCTTAATATTGTTTAGATATTGATTATTAATTGGTTAAGAATGCTGCAAATAGTTTCCCAGTAGGTCAGTTATCTTTTTGCATTCTTTTACTAATAATAAATTTTAATTTAATATAGTTATTAAATTTATCTGTTTCTTTTTGGTGAGCTCTTTTGGCATCATTTTAATTCAAACATTTTACAGATCAGGAATCATTAAGATGTTCATTCACATTTTTTAGGACTGTTTTAAAGTCTCTCTTTCACATTTAATTTTCTAAAAGATTTGATGTCTGAGTTTAGTTTAAGTGTTCAATTTTATTTTAACTGATAAGCAACTGTCTCAACATGGCTTACTGAATGCTCATTATGCTACTGCTTCAAAATTTCAGATGTGTCACATAGCATGTTTCTCTATTTGCATATTATTTTTCTATTCTGTTCTTCTTGTCATTTGTCTATCTTTGTACCAATAGTATACAAAATAATTACTATAGTTTGATATAAGTATTAAATTTCTGACATCTACCTTATTATTCCAGAATGTCCTCATTATTCTAAATCATCTGTTCTGCCTTATAAATTTTAGAACATTACAGTACACTGATGCATACATATGGAATTTAGAAAGATGGTAACGATGACCCTATATGTGAGACAGCAAAAGAGACACAGTAATTTAATATAGTTATTAAATTTATCTGTTTCTTTTTGGTGAGCTCTTTTGGCATCATTTTAATTCAAACATTTTACAGATCAGGAATCATTAAGATGTTCATTCACATTTTTTAGGACTGTTTTAAAGTCTCTCTTTCACATTTAATTTTCTAAAAGATTTGATGTCTGAGTTTAGTTTAAGTGTTCAATTTTATTTTAACTGATAAGCAACTGTCTCAACATGGCTTATTGAATGCTCATTATGCTACTGCTTCAAAATTTCAGATGTGTCACATAGCATGTTTCTCTATTTGCATATTATTTTTCTATTCTGTTCTTCTTGTCATTTGTCTATCTTTGTACCAATAGTATACAAAATAATTACTATAGTTTGATATAAGTATTAAATTTCTGACATCTACCTTATTATTCCAGAATGTCCTCATTATTCTAAATCATCTGTTCTGCCTTATAAATTTTAGAACATTACAGTACACTGATGCATACATATGGAATTTAGAAAGATGGTAACGATGACCCTATATGTGAGACAGCAAAAGAGACACAGATGTATAGAACAGTCTTTTGGACTCTGTGGGAGAAGGAGAGGATGGGATGATTTGAGAGAATAGCACTGAAACATGTATATTATCATATGTGCAGCAGATTGCCAGTCCAGGTTCGATGCATGAGATAGGGTGCTCAGGACTGGTGCACTCTGATGACCCTAAGGGATGGTATGGGGAGGGAAGAGAGAGGGTGTTCAGGATGGTGAACACATGTACACCCATGGCTGATTCATGTCAATGTATAGCAAAACTCACTGCAATATTGTAAAGTAATTAGACTCCAATTAAAGTAAATTAAAAAAAAAGAAATTTGAGGGTCATTTTTTAATGGTTTTTCAATTATATCTCAATAAATTTTTGTTGATCTGACACTGTTATCAGTGAAGTTTCTATTTAGTGGCAAGCATTCTCTTTACTTATTCAGATGTTCTTTAATATATTGAATTTATTGAAGAAAGTTTTGGCACATATTTTTGTTAGATTTTTCCTCATTTAACCTTATAGCAATTTACATTGTTTATTTTAAAAATATGTACATAACCTCTGAAAATAATAAATGTTTTCCTTTCCTGTTTATATTTCTAAGATCTACAATACAATGTTGAATAGAAATTATCTTGTTTTGAATTAATAAGAGAGAAGGAATACTTATTTCTTTATTAAAAAATATGTCAGATTTTGGTTTGTATCCTACACCTTTTCTTCTTTGTGCAGCATGTCCAATTTTTTAAAAAATTAAGAATTGGTATTAAAATTTTATGAAACATAATAACTGCTTTAATTGAGCTGATTATATGATTTAGGAATTTTAATCATTAATGTGATTTTATTAATTAATTGAACATCTAATGTAAAGTTAATGATATATTTCTTAGATAAAGCAAACTTAGTCATGATATTTATTTGTTTAGTACTTAATCATAATTGGTTACATGCTTAAGATGCTTACCAATCTACATCTTATTCCTTCTGGCAAAACATACAAAAACTTTAGAACCCATGAGCTCTTATCAACCCCCTCCCAACTAAAATTCTATTTTTGTCCAATAGTTCAGTTTGTCTTTTTTTTTTCTAAGACACTTCAACGTTATTGTATTATTTTATCTCTGCAACTTTGGTTTAGTTTTAACTGCATGTTCACATTATTTCTCAGAGAAGGCAATGGCAACCCACTCCAGTACTCTTGCCTGGAAAATCCCATGAGGATTTGAACACAGAGGAGCCTGGTAGGCTGTAGTCCATGGGGTCACGAAGAGTCAGACACTTACTGAGCGACTTCACTTTCACGCATTGGAGAAGGAAATGGCAACCCACTTCAGTGTTCTTGCCTGGAGAATCCCAGGGACGGCGGAGCCTGGTGGGCTGCCATCTGTGGGGTCGCACAGAGTCAGACACGACTGAAGCGACTTAGCAGCAGCAGCACATTATTTTTATTTGGCTCACATTTCTTTCTTTTTATCTCATAATTTAAATTCTGGGGTCATTTTATTTCACCAAAATTACATTCTTTAGAAATTTCCTTAGTGATGCCTTTGGTTGTATACACTGTTCATGTCGTATTTGAAAACTTGAAAATGTACTTCTTTCATTCTCTCTCTCTCTCTTTTTTGTGACACTGTATGGCATGTATCTTCGTTCCCCAACCAGGGTCAAACTGGCACCCTCTGCATTGGAAGTACAGAGCCTTAATCACTGGACTTCTGAGAAGTCCCCATCCTTATTTTGAAAAGTATTTTTTTATTTTCTGACTTCAAAAACTTTAAGTTGACAGTTATTTTCTCTCAACTTTGCAAAAATACAACTCTAAATTTTTTCAGTGCTCTTTGTTGGTATTTGCTCATAGTGCAACATTAGCTTTCATACCCATTGCTGGTATTTATTGAGCAACCGTTTGTACCAGCCAGGAAGCTTCACTTGGTGCCCATTTTAGTCTAGAGTTACTTTTGGTTGCGTATGGTGAAGATATTTCTCTTTCACATGAGCTCAGCAATGTCATGAAAGGTATGTGTAATATCTCAGAGGTAGCTGTATTCTATTAATAATAAAAGGGCTTTATTAATATCTAGTTCTCCAAACTGACATAGAAATACTATTACCTTAAATTTGATAATATCACAAGTATAATAATACCACCCCAAAATAAACCATTTCGCTACAAACAAAACAAAATTAGCTACTGACATGAATACTTGATCCAAATTTGAAGTAATTGTATCAGAGTGTTTCAGTGGGACATGATTTCTATACATATAATAGAATCGGCAGGAAGTCCTAGAATGATATATTCTTGCCTGGAATTTTAAAATCTACTAGCATTTTCAAGCAATATGTATAATGAGAAAGAGTATCTGGATAACTCAAAATAAACTCTAAAGTTGGTAACCTGAAACATCCACAAAGCATCTTGTTTGCCTGTCTGAAGGAATTTTTCTTTATTTAAATTGGTCTCCAAATTAAGGTATAGAAAAAAAAAAAGGAATGATAAAAGTGACAGTAAAAATAAGCTACCCATTTGATTTATTTTATTTTATTAAATACAAAGTTACTCAATATCTGCTATTTTTAAAGATTTTGTTACATTCTAATATAATGAGGTTGACATTAGTATATGTGTGGGGAGAAGTGATTAGCACAGGTGTTTGTTCTTGTTCTTGGAAAGAAACACAATCCATCAAGAGCTAGGCAAGATTTACAAATAAGGACAGACAGTAGTGATGATCAAGAAAGGGAAGGAGGACCTTCTTAAAGCAACTCAAATATAGGTGACTCAGGTTTCAGAGGTCCAGTAAGACACTGGATCAGTCAGTAGTAGGACTTTTTCATATTTCTCCTCAGATATTGATCCTTATCAAAATCCTTTTGAGTGGGAAAGGTTTTCCATAGCATGAAGCTCATATACATGAGGAAGATTCTGGTATGGAAAACCTTTTATATATTGGCATTTTATATCTGAGTTCACTGTAATTTAAGCCTTATGTTTTGTTTTTTGAGTTTCTGGAGCTGCACATTATGATGTTTTAGCCTATGGTTGGTCAGTTATTTTCTTTGTCTTGTTCTAATTAAAGGACACCTGTTGGAGTCCCATTTCTTTTCTGTCTACAGTCTTTCTAGTCCACCATAGTCACAGCCACAAGAAAGAGCAAAACTTATATTGCATCATGGGATTTTTATAGTCAATGTTAGACAAGAGTAGCTAGATTGCTTTGAGCAATCTACAGGTTAAATGATATCCTTATCAAATTACCAACAACATTTTTCACAGAATTTGAACAAATAATTTTAAAATTTGTATAGAAACACAAAACACCCCAAATAGCCAAAACAATCTTGAAAAATAAGAATGGAGCTGAAGGACCCATGTTCCTTGACTACAGTTCAGTTCAGTTCATTCGCTCAGTTGTGTCCGACTCTTTGTGACCCCATGAACCGCAGCACGCCAAGCCTCCCTGTCCATCACCAACCGCTGGAGTTCACCCAAACCCATGTCCATTGAGTCGGTGATGCCATCTAACTATCTCATCCTCTGTTGTCCCGTTCTCCTCCTGCCTTCAATCTTTCCCAACATCAGGGTCTTTTGAAATGAGTCAGCTCTTCGCATCAGGTGGCTAAAGTATTGGAGTTTCAGCTTCAACATCAGTCCTTCCAATGAACACCCAGGACTGATCTCCTTTAGGATGGACTAGTTGGATCTCCTTGCAGTCCACGGGACTCGCAGGAGTCTTCTCCAACACCACAGTTCTAAAGCATCAATTCTACAGCGCTCAGCTTTCTTTATAGTCCAACTCTCACATCCACATTTGACTACTGGAAAAACCATAGCCTTGACTAGATGGACCTTTGTTGACAAAGTAATGTCTCTGCTTTTGAATATGCTATCTAGGTTGGTCATAACTTTCCTTCCAAGGAGTAAGCGTCTTTTAATTTCACAGCTGCAATCATCATCCGCAGTGATTTTGGAGCCCCCCAAAATAAAGTCAGGTACTGTTTCCACTGTTTTCCCTTCTATTTGCCATGAAGTAATGAGACCAGATGCCATGATCTTACTACAAATCTACACTAATCAAAACAGTACAGTACTGGCACAAAAACAAACACATAGCTCAATGGAACTGGATAGAAAGTTCAGAAATAGACCCACACATTTATGGTCAATTTATCTAAGATGAAGGGAGCAAGAATATACTATGGAGAAGTGACAGTCTCTTCAATAAGTGGTGGTGGGACAGCTACATGTGACAAAAAAAAGGAAAATAGAGCATTCGCTAATGCCATATTCAAAAATAAATACAAAATGAATTAAAGATTTAAATGTAAAATCACGTACTATAAAACTGCTGAATGTTCCTTAAAAAACTAAAATAGAGCTACCTTACGATCCTGCAATAGTACTCCTGGGCATATATCCTGAAAGGACATAAGCTCTAATTAAGAAAAAAAAATACATGCACCCCAAAGTTCACAGCAGCACTATTTACAATAGTGAAGACATGGAAGCAAGCTAAATGACCACTGATAGAAGAATGGATAAAAAAGATGAGGTATGTATATACAATGGCATATTACTCAGCCATAAAAAATGAAGGAAACAAGGTCATTTGCAGCAACATGAATGGATATAACAGATTATCATACTAAGTGAAGTAAGTCCATATAAGTGATATCACTTATATGTGGAATCTAAAATTAATGATACAAATGAGCTTATTTATAAAATAGAATTAGACTCACATACATACAAAACAAACTCATAATTATCAAAGAAGAAATGAGGGGAGGTATAAATTAAGATTTTGTGTTTAAATGATATACACTACTATATATACAATATATAAATATAAACCACAAGGAACTACTGTATGCTATGGGAGCTATATTCAATAATTCAGTATTTTGCAATTACCTATAGTGGAATACAATCTGAAAATACTGTATATATATATATGTATATATATGTGCATTGTATATATATATATACATATATACACACACATATAAATATACACACACATACATTATATATATACTTAGCTGTATACTTGAAACTCACACATTATAAATCAACTATACTTCAATTTTAAAAAAAGAGAAAAGAGTAGGTAGAGTTTAATAGATTTTTTGGTGCAAATGTATTTTAAGGACATGCATAGCATCTTCTCTACAAGCTTCTCAAAATATAAAACATTTAGATAAAGCAGGCTGCATGATATTTAGAGCTTTTATTTTTAAAGTCACATACAATGAGAAATAATTTATATATATAATAATTCACCTCAGTTCTTAGTTTTGACACACACACAGACACACAAATCAAATACAATATAAATATGTACAGTCATGTAACCATCACCACCAAGGTAAAAACAGTTCCATCTCTTCAAGAAATAACTTATAGTCCTTTGGTGTCAATGCTTGCCCTCATCCACAANTAAAAAACAGAGACATCATTTCACTGACAAATGTCCGTATAGTCAAATCTATGGTTTTACCAGTAGTCAAGATGTGTATAAGAGACAAGGTAAAAACAGTTCCATCTCTTCAAGAAATAACTTATAGTCCTTTGGTGTCAATGCTTGCCCTCATCCACAATCTGAGACAACCACTTTTCTCTTCTCTGTCCCTATAGTTTTGTCTGTGTATGTGTTTTGTCCGTTTTTAACATTAGTTGCTTATTGGAAATGCTTATTGAACACCTACCACATCAAAGACATTGTTCCCCACAAAATTACAACAAAGTCTATTAATATTCAGCATTCATTTCTAGTCAGATTTGAATGTTGTTCAGAACAAAATAAATATCATTTAGAAATTGCCACATATGATATGCAAATTTCTACCATAATCACTACGCTTCTTTTTTTTTTTTTTAAAACTTTATAAATCTAAAAATGGAGACAATGATTGGTGGGAGGTGAAGCTGAGCTTGGTTCACATTAGGATTTCTTAATCAGGGAGTGATGATAATCAGTTTCTGGAACTCACACTGACTCTCAAAACACAATGCCTTTAGAGCTGTTTCAGCCATAGCTTTCAACTGCAGTTTTTCTCTGTTGCAGAAATTGAAGAGCCTACCACTGCAAATCTCCACTGATTGCACCACATGTATCCAGGCCTCAGCTGATTGATTTAGGTAAAATTGGCTGGAACAGATATGTACCATCAACAGAGGAAAAAATAAAACCCCAAACTCTAGCATGTTGATATACATTGTACTCCAAGTTATGCCTTTTCAAAACCAGAAGTGAAAATCAATCAAATTGTTAAGTGTTTCACTTGTGCTTTCCTTTAGAAAGATTCTAGCTTTGCAAAATGGCAGTTTATTTTTTTGGCAATGAATTTCATATCTGAATTGATGAGCCTTTATCTTTGTCAATAAATTACTCACAATAAGTTGGTCCCTTTCACGTAGAAAGTATGGATCTAGGCAATTCTTCTCAGTTTTCCCCTTGAATAACAGTTCTTTTTTTGTTTTAAAACAAGGGAATTGTTTAGCATAAATCAAACCAGAAAAGTTGAAATATGATTATGCTATCTTTATAGTCAGAAAAAGTATTTAATCAGATTATTCCATCCCGATGTCAATTTATTACCAAATATGTTTTCTCCTGCTTATGAATTAATATTCAAGCCGCTTCTGACTTGAAATGCTTCAGTCTGTTTCAGATAAAGGAAAACAAACAAAAAAAAAAGTTTTAAAGCTCTTTTATTAAGTATCTACATTCGTGTCCCTAAGCCAAACTATTATTGTCAAATAGCAAGCAATGAATCTCAATGGCTCTGAAGTTTTGAACATCTGCATAGCTTTCTCATTTCTCCACTTACATTAAAATACAATCTTTTCTGTGGTAGAGATAATACATATTTTTATCTGCCACTGTCCTCAAAGTTATTCTAGGCATATTAGAGTCTACTATTAGAAAATAAATATTTAATTAAGTTTTCTTCTGAAAGTGAAGTTTCCCAGTCATGTCCAACTCTTTGTGACCCCATGGACTGTAACCTACCAGGCTCTTCTGTTCATGGGATTTCCCAGGCAAGGTTATTGGAGTGGGTTGCCATTTCCTTCTCCAGGGGATCTTCCCAACCCAGGGTTCGAACCTGTGTCTCCCCCATTGCAAGCAGATGCTTTACCATCTGAGACACCAGGGAAGCCTTTTGCACAGGTACAAATAAAAATCAGATATTTTAGTTGTAAATCTTGGGTGTGTGAGGGGTGGAGGGCTGCATGGGACTGTGAAATTAAGCAATTCATTAATTTTTTTTTTTACATGTACAGGCAATATCTCTTCTTGGAAGCCTGTCTTGCCCCTAGTCTAGGCTAGTCTCTTAATACTATAATATAATAATCTATCGGGCTACCCAAGTGGGGCAGTGGTATAAGTATCCACCTGTCAATGTAGGAGAGGCAAGAGACTTGGGTTGGATCCTTGGGTCAGGATGATTCCTTGGAGTAGGACATGGCAACCCACTCCAGTATTCTTGCCTAGGAAATCCCACAGACATAGGAGCCTGGCAGGGCACCATCCATCGAGTTAGACATGACTTAGCCCAATGACAAGCAACAAGAACAACAATCTATTAATTTGTTTGATTCACAAAACTGAAATTCCTTGAGATTATAAATGTGTAGCTTAATCATTTTTTAATCTTTCCTGTAGAAGCATCTACTTCATGTTAGCTAAATTAGTATATGTTGAACTATGTATATGTATTTACTTTATTTCAAAATCACTACAGATGGTGACTGCAACCATGAAATTAAAAGATGCTTGTTCCTTGGAATAAAAGCTATGACAAATCCAGAGAGCATATTAAAAAACAGAGACATCATTTCACTGACAAATGTCCGTATAGTCAAATCTATGGTTTTACCAGTAGTCAAGATGTGTATAAGAGACAAGGTAAAAACAGTTCCATCTCTTCAAGAAATAACTTATAGTCCTTTGGTGTCAATGCTTGCCCTCATCCACAATCTGAGACAACCACTTTTCTCTTCTCTGTCCCTATAGTTTTGTCTGTGTATGTGTTTTGTCCGTTTTTAACATTAGTTGCTTATTGGAAATGCTTATTGAACACCTACCACATCAAAGACATTGTTCCCCACAAAATTACAACAAAGTCTATTAATATTCAGCATTCATTTCTAGTCAGATTTGAATGTTGTTCAGAACAAAATAAATATCATTTAGAAATTGCCACATATGATATGCAAATTTCTACCATAATCACTACGCTTCTTTTTTTTTTTTTTAAAACTTTATAAATCTAAAAATGGAGACAATGATTGGTGGGAGGTGAAGCTGAGCTTGGTTCACATTAGGATTTCTTAATCAGGGAGTGATGATAATCAGTTTCTGGAACTCACACTGACTCTCAAAACACAATGCCTTTAGAGCTGTTTCAGCCATAGCTTTCAACTGCAGTTTTTCTCTGTTGCAGAAATTGAAGAGCCTACCACTGCAAATCTCCACTGATTGCACCACATGTATCCAGGCCTCAGCTGATTGATTTAGGTAAAATTGGCTGGAACAGATATGTACCATCAACAGAGGAAAAAATAAAACCCCAAACTCTAGCATGTTGATATACATTGTACTCCAAGTTATGCCTTTTCAAAACCAGAAGTGAAAATCAATCAAATTGTTAAGTGTTTCACTTGTGCTTTCCTTTAGAAAGATTCTAGCTTTGCAAAATGGCAGTTTATTTTTTTGGCAATGAATTTCATATCTGAATTGATGAGCCTTTATCTTTGTCAATAAATTACTCACAATAAGTTGGTCCCTTTCACGTAGAAAGTATGGATCTAGGCAATTCTTCTCAGTTTTCCCCTTGAATAACAGTTCTTTTTTTGTTTTAAAACAAGGGAATTGTTTAGCATAAATCAAACCAGAAAAGTTGAAATATGATTATGCTATCTTTATAGTCAGAAAAAGTATTTAATCAGATTATTCCATCCCGATGTCAATTTATTACCAAATATGTTTTCTCCTGCTTATGAATTAATATTCAAGCCGCTTCTGACTTGAAATGCTTCAGTCTGTTTCAGATAAAGGAAAACAAACAAAAAAAAAAGTTTTAAAGCTCTTTTATTAAGTATCTACATTCGTGTCCCTAAGCCAAACTATTATTGTCAAATAGCAAGCAATGAATCTCAATGGCTCTGAAGTTTTGAACATCTGCATAGCTTTCTCATTTCTCCACTTACATTAAAATACAATCTTTTCTGTGGTAGAGATAATACATATTTTTATCTGCCACTGTCCTCAAAGTTATTCTAGGCATATTAGAGTCTACTATTAGAAAATAAATATTTAATTAAGTTTTCTTCTGAAAGTGAAGTTTCCCAGTCATGTCCAACTCTTTGTGACCCCATGGACTGTAACCTACCAGGCTCTTCTGTTCATGGGATTTCCCAGGCAAGGTTATTGGAGTGGGTTGCCATTTCCTTCTCCAGGGGATCTTCCCAACCCAGGGTTCGAACCTGTGTCTCCCCCATTGCAAGCAGATGCTTTACCATCTGAGACACCAGGGAAGCCTTTTGCACAGGTACAAATAAAAATCAGATATTTTAGTTGTAAATCTTGGGTGTGTGAGGGGTGGAGGGCTGCATGGGACTGTGAAATTAAGCAATTCATTAATTTTTTTTTTTACATGTACAGGCAATATCTCTTCTTGGAAGCCTGTCTTGCCCCTAGTCTAGGCTAGTCTCTTAATACTATAATATAATAATCTATCGGGCTACCCAAGTGGGGCAGTGGTATAAGTATCCACCTGTCAATGTAGGAGAGGCAAGAGACTTGGGTTGGATCCTTGGGTCAGGATGATTCCTTGGAGTAGGACATGGCAACCCACTCCAGTATTCTTGCCTAGGAAATCCCACAGACATAGGAGCCTGGCAGGGCACCATCCATCGAGTTAGACATGACTTAGCCCAATGACAAGCAACAAGAACAACAATCTATTAATTTGTTTGATTCACAAAACTGAAATTCCTTGAGATTATAAATGTGTAGCTTAATCA
Source organism: Oreotragus oreotragus (assembly GCA_006410675.1). Taxonomy (NCBI): domain Eukaryota; kingdom Metazoa; phylum Chordata; class Mammalia; order Artiodactyla; family Bovidae; genus Oreotragus; species Oreotragus oreotragus. The sequence goes on from SJYX01019242.1 coordinate 78,719, forward strand.
TTTTTTAATCTTTCCTGTAGAAGCATCTACTTCATGTTAGCTAAATTAGTATATGTTGAACTATGTATATGTATTTACTTTATTTCAAAATCACTACAGATGGTGACTGCAACCATGAAATTAAAAGATGCTTGTTCCTTGGAATAAAAGCTATGACAAATCCAGATAGCATATTAAAAAACAGAGACATCATTTCACTGACAAATGTCCGTATAGTCAAATCTATGGTTTTACCAGTAGTCATGTACGATGTGAGAGTTGGACCATGAAGAAGTCTGAGAATTGAAAGATTGATGCTTTCAAACTGTGGTGTTGGAGAAGACTCTTGAGAGTCCCTTGGACTGCAAGGAGATCAACCAGTTAATCCTAAAGGAAATCAACCTGCATATTCACTGCAAGGAACAATGCGGAAGCTAAAGCTCCAAAGCTTTGGCTACCTAATGCAAAGAGCTGACTCATTGGAAAAGGTCCTGATGCTGGCAAAGATTCAAGTTAGTTGAAGGGGATGACAGAGGATGAGATGGTTAGATGGCATCACCAACTCAATAGACATGAATTTGAGCAAGCTTCTGGAGATGGTGAAGGACAGGGAAGCCTGGCATGCTCGAGTCCATGGGGTCACAAAGAATTGGTCATGACTGAGCTACAGAACAGAGAAGGCAATGGCAACCCACTTCAGTACTCTTGCCTGGAAAATCCCTTGGATGGAGGAGCCTGGTAGGCTGCAGTCCATGGGGTCGTTAAGAGTCGGACACGACTGAGCGACTTCACTTTCGCTTTTCACTTTCATGCATTGGAGAAGGAAATGGCTACCCACTCCAGTGTTCTTGCCTGGAGAATCCCAGGGATGGGGGAGCCTGGTGGCCCAGAGTCAGACATGACTGAAGCAACTTAGCAGCAGCAGCAGCAGCAGCAGATCTACAGAACAAGAATAATCTATGTGCCTATCTTTCTGTCAGTACCACATGGTTTTGATTACCATAACTTTGTAGTATATTTTAAAATGAAGTGTGAAATCTCCAACTTTGTCCTTCTTTTTCAAGACTGCTTTGCTATTTGGAATCTCTTTATATTCATTTAATCAAAAATGTGAATTTTAGGCATTATATCCAAAATGTCATCACCAAATGCAAGGTTATCTAGATTTTCTTTTTTATCTTCTAGGGGTTTTATTGCTTTGCAATTTACAGCTCCACTTTGAGTTAATTTCTGTGAAGGATAAAAGTCTGTGTCTAGATTCATTTCTTTGCATGTGGATGTCCAGTTGTTCCAGCACCATTTATTGAGAGATTATTTTTTTCTCTGTTGTAATACATTGCTCCTTTGTCAAAGATCAGTTCATATGTAATTTTAAGCTATATTTTTAGACTATAATTCCATCCTCAACAAACTGTCAACCACTGGATTTAATATATATTGTTGATTATTTCCTGCATCAATTGTTACATTGGCGACTACAAAATTAACCTGACTTTAATTGCTATTTCTATAGCATGAATATTTAATGAAACAAGTTAACTCCATAATATCATTTAGGCTCATAAGATTAAAAATAAATGACATATTACAAGTTGGTGTACTTTAAAGAAAATACAAAGAAATGCTTAAAACAAGGAATAACTCAGACTGACATAAAAATACACCATAAATGTTTTTATTTACAAAATAATTGCATCTTATATATTGCTATCAAAGATCTTGTAAATATTTTTATTTTAGTGCCTTATCATTATATGTAATGTTACACTATGTTTGCTCCCGCCAAAATTCATAGGTTGAAATTCTAAAGCCTGATGTGATGTGATGGTAGAAAGTAGGGCCTTTGGGAAGTACGTAGGTCATGAGAATGGAATGCTCATGAATTATGTCTTTCTTATAAAAGAGACCTCAAAGAGATTCTTTAGCCCCCTCCATTGTGTGAGGGCACAGCAAAAAGACACCAGCTATGAACGAGGAAAAAGGCCCTCACCTAAGTATGCAGGCAAACACCAATCTTGGACTTCCTGGTCTCTAGAATTGTGAAAAAAAAAAAAAAATTCTGTTGGCTCTAAGCTACCTAATCTATAATATTTTATTATAGTAACTCAAATGACCTAAGGCAAAAACCCTACTCTCAATATAAAAATCTGTGTTAGAATTCTCCATAGAAACAGAACCAATAGAATATATACAGATACATACAAGAGGATATTTATTATAGGAATTGGCTCTCATGTCTATGGAGGCTAAAAAGTCCCACAATCTGTCCTCTGCAAGCTAAAAAGCCAGAAATGCTGTGGTATAATTCAGTCTGAGGCCTGAGAAACAGGAAGATACTGAGTTAGTCTCAGAATCTGAAGGCCTGAGAGCCAAGAGTTCCAATGTCCAAGGCAAGAAAAAGGTGAACATTCAGTTCAAGAAGAGAGTAGAAATTTACTCTTACATGAAATTTTTGTTCTAATCTGGCCCTTATGCTATTAGATGATGCCTATCTATATTGGCGAGGAGATAGCTTTACTCAATCTACTGAATAAATGCTAATCTTTTCCTGACACCCCCAGAAATAACATTTTACCAGCTATCTGGGTATCCCTTAGGCAGTCAAATTTACACATGAAATTAAAAATCACAGCTAGGTTGTAAAAATTCTCTTTGGAATCAGTAGATTTCTGGTCTCCCAATGAAAACAATGGAATCAGATGTGGCTTATTGTCTAAACCCTCTTATATCTCAAAGATTAGAAGGGATTTTACATGCACACTGAATTTTGGTTGAAAAATTCACAGATTTCTGTATTCCAAGAATTCACTTTACTTTATCAAAAATAGTGTGCAATTGCACACATCTTTTCAGCGTCCTCTATAAAATGTAATGAAATAGTTATATTTTACTTGTAAGATCTGGATATAAAATGAATAATTTTGATAACTTAGGAAGAGTGCAAATTATTTGCTTGAATATTCTGGACTATGACACAGAAAACAGCTTTTCTGATTCTCAGATGTGCAATTACATTGCATCTTGAGTTCCAAATCAGCTTACAGCCGATGATATAGTCCTGTTGAGTGAGCTGTCTGATTGCCTCCTTGAAGACATTTTATTGTTGATCACAATTTAAGTCAGTATATTATGAATTTTGTTTGTAACGATTCTGATATGCCTTTTTGCCATCCTTTTAAAAAATTCTCTAGAATTTACATGAAGTAAGTAAGTAAGTAAAGTCACTCAGTCGTGTCCTACTCTTTGTGACCCCATGGACTGCAACCCACCAGGCTCCTCAGTTCATGGGATTCTCCAGGCAAGCTGAAACAGGAAGATACTGAGTTAGTCTCAGAATCTGAAGGCCTGAGAGCCAAGAGTTCCAATGTCCAAGGCAAGAAAAAGGTGAACATTCAGTTCAAGAAGAGAGTAGAAATTTACTCTTACATGAAATTTTTGTTCTAATCTGGCCCTTATGCTATTAGATGATGCCTATCTATATTGGCGAGGAGATAGCTTTACTCAATCTACTGAATAAATGCTAATCTTTTCCTGACACCCCCAGAAATAACATTTTACCAGCTATCTGGGTATCCCTTAGGCAGTCAAATTTACACATGAAATTAAAAATCACAGCTAGGTTGTAAAAATTCTTTTTGGAATCAGTAGATTTCTGGTCTCCCAATGAAAACAATGGAATCAGATGTGGCTTATTGTCTAAACCCTCTTATATCTCAAAGATTAGAAGGGATTTTACATGCACACTGAATTTTGGTTGAAAAATTCACAGATTTCTGTATTCCAAGAATTCACTTTACTTTATCAAAAATAGTGTGCAATTGCACACATCTTTTCAGCGTCCTCTATAAAATGTAATGAAATAGTTATATTTTACTTGTAAGATCTGGATATAAAATGAATAATTTTGATAACTTAGGAAGAGTGCAAATTATTTGCTTGAATATTCTGGACTATGACACAGAAAACAGCTTTTCTGATTCTCAGATGTGCAATTACATTGCATCTTGAGTTCCAAATCAGCTTACAGCCGATGATATAGTCCTGTTGAGTGAGCTGTCTGATTGCCTCCTTGAAGACATTTTATTGTTGATCACAATTTAAGTCAGTATATTATGAATTTTGTTTGTAACGATTCTGATATGCCTTTTTGCCATCCTTTTAAAAAATTCTCTAGAATTTACATGAAGTAAGTAAGTAAGTAAAGTCACTCAGTCGTGTCCTACTCTTTGTGACCCCATGGACTGCAACCCACCAGGCTCCTCAGTTCATGGGATTCTCCAGGCAAGCATACTGGAGTGGGTTGCCATTTCCTTCTCCAGGGATCTTCCCGACCCAGGGATCGAACCCAGGTCTCCCACATTGGAGGTAGCCGCTTTAACCTCTGAGCCACCAGGGAAGCCCAGAATTTACATGAAGGGAGCTAAATAGTGGATGACAATGTGGGGCATTAAATCCACAGTGAGTTTATTGAATGAATTTCTTCAATGTTCTCTGAGGAATTATGTCATTTTCAGTGATTGAAAGTTATTTTTTAAATTGAGTTATCATTCCCACCAACTATAACTGTTATCTCCCACATAAATAAGAACACATCTGTTAGTGATCTAAATCAGAGTTTCATTCAAACAATATCAAATGGTAATGTTTTTCATAGGCTGCCTGCATGTAATATCACTTCATTCCTGTCTCTGTGACCCTTGTGACTGTAGCCTGCCAAAGAACTCTTAGCGTATCTACAAGATGTTTCATATTTCATGAAATCTAACAATGAAAATTAAAACATTATTGCATCTGTCAATATTAATTTTAGAGTTAACTACTTATAAAGAGTTAAGTAATATCAAGACACAAGTGGAAATTGCTTGAAATAGTCAAGGTCATTTTTTTATCACTATCACTGCTTATTATTTATCAATTATTTTTCCTAATCTCACTTATATGGTTACTAAAAAGAATTTGTCCTTAAATATGCATTTTAACACTGCACCAGCTGGTTTACTTTCATAACATTAAAAATTGAGGAATCATAGGATACCACTAGGCGTTACTTCCTGCAGAAGAACTTAAAGGTATTGTTATGTATGTTTTTTTCCGGAGGAACCAGGACTCTGCCCCAAGGCTTCATTATTGTTTCTTAACTTCTCCTCCTTTGCTTCTGCCTTCCTTCCATCCCCTGATTAGCAACTATCTGAATCTGCGCTTTGGAACTCAGGGAAGGTCAATAGGCTGAACAAAGCCTCTTCCTATACACCAGAAATACGAATGTGAAAAAGATTTGTACCAGAGAGGGTGACACAGGGTTCTATTTGGTTTTAACTCATGCCTTCAGTTGATAGGCTGATTCAGTTCAGTTCAGTTCAGTTCAGTTGCTCAGTTGCATCCGACTCTTTGCAACCCCATGAATCGCAGCACGCCAGGCCTCCCTGTCCTTCACTGTCTCCCAGGTAGTGAGATACACATGAGTTTGCTCAGACTCAGGCCCACTGAGGTGATGATGCCATCCAACCATCCCATCCCCTGTTGCCCCCTTCTCCTCATGCCCTCAATCTTTCCCAGCATCAGGATCTTTTCCAATGAGCTGGCTCTACACATCAGTCGCCAGAGTATTGGTGATTCGGCATCAATCCTTCCAGTGAATATTCAGACTTGATTTCCTTTAGGCTTGACTGGTTTTGAGGTAGAAATTACTGGCAGTCAGGGGAGAACTCAGAGACCTTGGTCTTGTTTTCAGTAAACATCCTGCTCCATTGTGCTGAATTCCTGGAATATGTCTTTGGTCTGATAAATATCAGCACTCAGGTCCAGGGAAGGGCAGTACCTTTCATCTGCCTGAGGGAAAAACAACTGATGATCATTAATCTTAAGCCCATCTAGTCCACTGTAAAATGGCCAGGGGACATGAAAAAGGGTGGAAGCTTAATTGGAGGTTCAAGAGAAGCTATAAAGTTGTTAAGTATCTTGACTTTTAAATTGATTGGTTAGAAATAAGGTGATTTAAGAACAGGTGCCAACCAAAAATGTACCAATTAATACTGGTAAAGATATAAAACTTGTAATCTTCACATTTTTGAGGAACTCTTTACCCTCATCAGTGTCTATGTTGAGAGTTTGTATATTTCTCCTCTTTAATAAATTCTATTCGTTTGCTACCATGAGCATTTGCATGTTCACTCATGGACTCCACTCTTCAGCTCCACAGAAAAGAACTTGGATTCCCATCTCAGCTTGATCTTCCAGTCCAAGGGACTGTCAAGAGTCTTCTATAGCACCACAGTTCAAAGGCATCAATTTTTCAGCACTCAAGCTTTTTTATTGCCCAGCTCTCACATCCATATGTGACAACTGGAAAAACAATAGCTTTGACAATACAGATCTTTGTAGACAAATGTCTCGGATTTTTAATATGCTGTCTAGGTTTCTCACTGCTTTTCTTTTAAGGAGCAAGCATTTTTAAATTTCATGGCTGCAGTCACTATCCACTGTGATTTTTGAGCACACAAGAAAAAAATGTCATTGCTTCCATTGTTTCCCCATCTATTTGCCATGAAGTGATGGGACCAGATACCATGATCTTAGTTTTTTGAATGTTGAGCTTTAAGCCAGCTTTTTCACTTTCCTCTTTCACCTTCATCAAGAGGCTCTTTGGTTCCTCTTTGCTTTCGGTTATAAGTGTGGTGTCATTTTCATATCTGAGGCCGTTGATATTTCTCCTGGCAATCTTGATTCCAGCTTGTGATTTATCCAGCCTGGCATTTTGCATAATGTACTCTCCATATAAGTTAAATAAGCAGAGTGACAATACACAGCCTTGAAGTACTACTTTCCCAATTTTGAGCCAGTTCATTTTTCCATGTCCAGTTCTAACTTCATGACCTGTATACAGGTTTCTCAGGAGACAAGGTGGTCTGGTATTCCCATCTCTTTAAGAATTTTCCATAGTTTGTTGTGATCCACACAAAGGCTTTAGTATAGTCAATGAAGCAGAAGTAGATGCTTTTCTGAAATTCCCTTGCCTTTTCTGTGATCCAATGGATGTTGGCAGTTTGATCTCTAGTTCCTTTGGGTCTTTCCTAAGTCCAGCTTGTACATCTGGAAGTTCTCAGTTCACATACTGCTGTAGCTTATCTTGAGGGATTTTCAGCATGACTTTGCTAGCATGTGAAATGAGTGCACTTGTACAGTGGTTTGAACTTTCTTTGGCATTGCTTTTCTTTGGGATAGGAATGAAAACTGACCTTTGAAGCCCTGTGGTCACTGCTGAGTTTTCCAAATTTGCTGGCATATTGAGTGCAACACTTTCACAGCATCATCTTTCAGGATTTGAAATAGCCCAGCTGGAATTCCATCACCGCCACTAGCTCTGTTTGTAGTAATTCTTTGTAAGGCTCATCTGACTTTACACGCCAAGATGTCTGGCTCTAGGTGGGTGACCACACCATTGTGGTTATCTGTGCCATTAAAACTTTGAGTGCAACACTTTCACAGCATCATCTTTCAGGATTTGAAATAGCCCAGCTGGAATTCCATCACCGCCACTAGCTCTGTTTGTAGTAATTCTTTGTAAGGCTCATCTGACTTTACACTCCAAGATGTCTGGCTCTAGGTGGGTGACCACAACATTGTGGTTATCTGTGCCATTAAGACATTTTTTGGACAGTTCTGTGTATTCTTGTCACCTTTTCTTCATCTCTTCTGCTTCTGTTAGTTCCTTGCTGCTTCTGTCCTTTATTGTGCCCATCTCTGCATGAAATGTTCATTGGTATCTCTAATTTTCTTGACGAGATCTCTACTAGTTTTCCCATTCTGTCTTTTGCCTCTCTTTCTTTGCATTGTTCATTTAGGAAGGCTTTCTTAGCTTTCCCTGCTATTCTTTGGAACTCTGCATTCAGATGGGTATATCTTTCCCTTTCTCCTTTGCGTTTTGCATCTCTTTTCTCAGCTATTTGTAAGGCCTCCTCAGATGACCATTTATGAATTAGAGACTATTAACTGTTTTCCAGTTAAAAAATACTGTTTAGTATTTATATATGCAAGAAGTATCTATAGATGTCTCATTTGGGAAAACACAAAACCAAACTAAACAAAAGAAACAAATTCAACCTGTGTGGTAGGCAGAATAATGGTCTCCCCAAACATGTCTATGTCAGTCCTTGGAATCCTGTGCGCATATTAGTTTACTCTGTCAAAAGAAAGTGAAGGTTGCAGATGGAACTAAGGTAGCTAAACATCTGACTCTAAAATAGGGAGACCGTTCTGGATTATCCATGCCAGCACAAAGTAACCACAATGCTCTTTAAAAGTAAAAGGAATCAGAAGAAGAAAATCGCAGTGATGTGACTATGGAAGAAAGTTTCAGAGAGCTGCAAATGTTATGCTTTAAAGATGGGGGAAGGTAGCCTCTAGAAGCTGGAAAAGGAAAGGAAACTGATTCTCCCCCACATATCCAGAAAGGAACAAACCTGTCAACATATTGATTTTAATCTAATGAAACTTGCTTCTGACTTCTGACCTAATAACTCTAAGATAATAAATTTGTGTTGTTTTCAGCCACTAACTTTGTGGTAATGTATTACAGGGGCTGTAGAAAACTAATATAACAAATTGGTTTGAAATTAATATAGATAAAATTGAGTAATAGCCCTCATAGGAAGTAAATTTTTTCTCTAATGTTCAATGACTAAAAATCATTTTTATATATCTTTTAAACATTTAAATATATTTTATATCATGTTATAAGAATATAATAGTAATGCAAATAGTTTTGAATACTGACCACAAAGAGATAGACAAACTAAATATATAATACAATAGGTCAGAAGAAGTAAATGGCTCTACAGAATCTAGAAGCAGGGCATTTAACCTGGATTTGGTGGGGAAAAAGACTTCTGGGATAAGAGGACTCAAGAGATGAATAAATTTTAGTCTATGACATGGGTTGGGATGGAGTGTTGAAAGGACAAACTATATGTGAAATGATAGGGAGTTTAAATAAAACTTGATAATCAAAACATTAGTTCAAACTAATTGTTCCCAAAGTAGCAGACCTGGAGTAAATTGTCATATCCTTCTCCAGGGGATCTTTGTGACCTATGGATTGAACCTGTGTTCCCTGCATTACTGGACAATTCCATACTGCTGAGGCACCTGGGAAGCCCCATTTTGTCCTTAAGTCTTTCATTTCACTGGTCCTTGTAATTCTGAGATTAATTGTACATGTGTAGGGCAAAGATGAGGAGAGATGATTTATTGTCCTTTAGTAGCAGATCATGAAGTTAACCAGTCCTGACTATAAACAACTCCCTCTAACTCCTAGTATCTGTATTTCTAAACAAGTATGCACTAGAGTCTTGTGACATTTTGTCTATTTTAAGAAACTGATGCTACCATATTCATTTCTTTATAAACAAAATCAAAGCACATAATTATAATTTCAGAGATTTCCATCACATTAGCTATTCTGAACACTCACCCCATCATTCTGGAAACACCAATTGCAACAGAAAAATAGTAACCCGTTAAATTTGTAAGTCCCAAAATACTTGAAGCATCTGCCTTTTAAGAAGATAAACTTGGAGAAGAAATTACACAGAAGATAGACTTGAATGACAATCCATCATCAACAGTAACCCAAACACATTAAGTGTTTTTGTGTATGATTTTTTAGTGTCAGTAAGATGATACATTCCTGGACATAGTATAGTAGCTGCCACCAGGGAAAACTGCCTTGCATTGTATTTCACTCTTTTATAGTTCACTTTTCACTGACCAGTTGTTACAACAGTAAATAGAAAAAAAACATTTAGAGAATATCCCTGAACACCTCATAAACATTGATTTAATGGACAACGCTTTTCAATTTTGTGCATGCCCATCATATTTTTAAACCTACATCAATCTCATCTATATATGTGCACCTATGATAGAAAACTCATAGAGAAAACTTGTTAATATCAAATTGATATTGTAACTGGGAGCTGAAAGAAAAAACACTGTAAAATTTACTTTTAAAATCAATTATTCTGTGTTTCAGGCATGTAAGCTTGGGCAAACATAATTCTACAGAAGTGGTAAGAAATCTAAAAAATCTGATGGAAAAAAATGGATAATCTGATACCTGGACATGAGTTATTGATTAACATCAATTTTAGCTGTAATTATTCCTTCCTCTCTCATGTTTTCAGGATTCTCTCAGAGAAAATAATTAGAAAATTATGAAGAAAATAAGTTTTTCAGGGTTCCTGGTGTTTTCCTTCTCTTTTTTCCTAAAACTTACTTCTTTCTAGCCCTCATTTCTAGAGAGTAGTAGTTATGTACTGTGTTTTTCTTTTAGAAAAATACAAAAAGGAACAATTTATTCACTCTTTTTTTTTTTTTTAATTTTTAGTGTTTTGTTCAGCAAAACATGGGTTAGTCTTGCTATTAAACACTTTTGTTCTGGTAAACAGTTGGGCCAAGTATGGCATTTTGACAAAATCATGTGATTTGCAATTGCTGAAATCATGAGAGTATTGACTTTTTATTAGAAGCTTAGACTGGTGTATTATTTCTAGTCAGCAGGACCCCCAGGCTCTTTCTCTGTGCCCATAAGATACATAGAGAAGACTCTATCTTCATAGAGAAGACTCTATTATCATTTAAGGCCTTTAATTTCATGATTGTCTTCTTATTGATAGCAAAATGGTTGCCAAAGCACCAGACATTATGATATGATAAAATAACAACAACAGAAACAAGCAGAAGTAAGGAAGAGAGAGGAGGACAACTGTTCTATCAAAGATGCTGATGGTTTTGATTACATTTTTTTTCAATGTCTTCACTCTTTTTGCTTTCTGGTTTCTAAAGAAATGTCCATATGTAATTATCCTTGTTCTTCTATAGGTAAAGTTTTAATCTTTTTTTCTTTGAACTTATTTCAAAGCAAAGATCTCTGTTTGCTTTAATATTCTGCACTTTGAAAATTATATTATTCAGAGAGCAGTGTGTGTGTGTGTATTTGTGTGTGTGTGTATGTGTAGATTTTTCAGAATATATCCTTCTTGGTATTCTCTGTGCTTTCTGGACCTGTGGTTTGATCTCTGTCATAATTTTGGAAATTTCTCAGTAATTATGATTTAAACATTTCTTCTGTTCCTTTCTCTCTTCTTCTAATATTCCCATTATATGTATGTTATACATTCTATCTATAAAAGTGTTCCACAGTTCTTGAATATTCTGTCCTGTGTTTCCATTCTTTTTTCTCTCACATTTCAGCTTTGGAAGTTTTTACTAAAATAACTTAAACCTCATTGACTCTTTCCTCCACTATGTTCAGTCCACTGATAGCCCACCAAGGCATTCTTCATTCCTCTTATTGTCTTTTTAAGTTCTGTCATGTCATTTTGATTTCTTGTTAGATTTTCTGTCTTCCTGTTATATTACCAACCTTCTCTTGTGTACTATTCACTTCCTTTTTTATTAGAGTCTTTAGTGCATTGATAATGATTTTTTTAAATTCACAGTCTGATAATTCCAAATAATTCTGCCATATCCAAGTCTGGCTCTGATGCTTGCCTTGTGTCTGTAGACAGTGGTTTTTGTCCTTTACAATGCTTTGTGATTTTTGCTGTTGTTGTTGAAACCTGGACATAGTACATTGAGTAAAAGTGACCTGATGAAGGCGACTTTAGTGTAAGGTTTGTGAAATGGAATATCTCCTGCCAAATCAATAAACAAGAATGTAATAGCCATCAGTGATTTTGGGCCTCTAAACGTGAATGAAGTCTCCCAAAAGGGAAATAATGTCAGTGATTCAGCAGAGGCCACCACCCCCCACAGTGATTGCTGAGAAGCTGGGGTGTTGGTGGTAAGAAATAATTAAAAACAAAACAAACAAACAAACAAAAAAAAACAAAACAAGATGCTGGCCCCAGATAGCTGAGATTCATGTGATAGGAATGACTTCAGTAATCCTTGACTCTTGCATCTTCCCATACACAGAAGAGTGCTAAGTTCCTTGAGATATCTGGTTTTCCTTAATTATCAGTAACCTTTGATGTTTAGATTGCCTATCTCCTTTGCTGCAAACTTCTATATATCTTGACTCCTTCCCCCACCTCCTTGGAGCTGTCTCTCAGTGCAATCTGAAATGCTGTCTCCTGGGTTTGAAGTCCTAAGATTCTCCCACTGAATAAAATACTCTCTACTTTCAGTCTGTGACTGATTTTTACATTGACAGTTTTCATGTTTATCCAGCTAGGAGTTAGGCTGTGTTATCTACTATTAGCTGTAGCTCTGTTGTCAGAGACTAAGATTTCCTCATACCCTTGTTTTAGTTTCCCCTGTTTTCTGTTTTCCTTAGGACTCTTTAAAGTATAAGCCCACAATTCTTTTATCTGTTATCCTCTGTTATTATAGAAGGGCTCTGCTGATGTGGTGGTAAGATGTGTGTACGGGGAGGGAAGGAAGCATTGTATACTCCTAAAATCTGGTCTCAATCTTCTAGAAAGAGCCTCATTTGGTTACTTCCCTCACCCCAAATAAAAGGATACACAGAACTGCACAAAAAAGGTCATAATGATCAGATAACCTCGATGGTGTGATCACTCACTTAGAGCCACACATCCTGGAGTGTGAAGTCAAGTGAGCCTTAGGAAGCATTACTGTAAACAAAGCTCGTGGTAGAATTTCAGCTGGGCTATTTCAAATCCTAAAAGATGATGCTGTGAAAGCGCTGCTCTCAATATACCAACACATTTGGAAAACTTAGCAGTGGCCACAGGACTGGAAAAGGTCAGTTTTCATTTTTATCACAAAGAAAGGCAATGCCAAAGAATGTTCGACTACCATACAATTTTATTCATTTCACATGCTAGCAAGGTAATGCTCAAAATCCTTCAAGCTAGGCTTCAACAGTACATGAACTAAGAACTTTCAGATAAACAAGCTGAATTTATAAAAGACTCAGAGTAACTAGAGATCAAACTGCCAACATCCATTGGATCATAGAAAAAGCAAGAGAATTTCAGAAAAAAAAGAAAAAGAAAACCTACTTCCGCTTCATTGACTACTCTAAATCCTTTGTGTGGATCACAACAAACTGTGGAAAATTCTTAGAGATGGGAATAGTAGTCCACCTGCCTGCCTCCTGGGAAACCTGTATGCAGGTCAAGAAGAAACAATTAGAACAGGACATGGAACAACAGACTGATTTAAAATTGGAAAAGGAGTACATCAAAGCTGTATGTTGTCATCTTGCTTATTTAACTTATATGCAGAGTACATCATGCAAAATGCCAGGCTGCATGAATCATAAGCTGGTATCAAGATTGCTGGGAGAAATATCAACAATCTCAGATAAGCAGATAGTAACACCCTAATGGCAGAAAGCAAAGAGGAACTAAAGATCCTCTTGATGAAGATGAATGAAGAGAGTGAAAAAACTGACTAAAACTCCACATTCCAAGACTAAGATCATGACACCCACTCCCATCACTTTATGGCAGAGGATGGGGAAAAATGGAAACAGTGACAGACTTTATTTTTTTGGTATTCAAAATAACAGTGGATAGTGACTGCAGCCATAAAATTGAAAGAGGTTTGCCCCTTGGAAGAAAAGTTATGACCAAGCATATTAAAAAGCAGAGATATCACTTTGCTAACAAAAGTCTGAATAATCAAAACTATGGTTTTTCCAGTAGTCATGTACAGATGTGACAGATGGACCATAAGAAGGCTTAACGCTGAAGAATTGGTGCCTCCAAACTGTGGGGCTGGAGAAGACTCTTGAGAGTCCCTTGGACTGCAAGGAGATCAAACCAGTCAATTCTAAAGGAAATCAGTCCTGAATATTCATTGGAAGGACTGTTGCTGAAGCTGAAGCTCCAGTGCTTTGACCACCCGAGGCGAAGGTAAACTTACTGAAAAAAATCTTAAGCTAGGAAAGATTGAGAGCTGGAGGAGAAAGGGTTGACAGAGGATGAGTTGGTTAGTTGGCATCACTGACTCAATGGACATGAGTTTGAGTAAACTCCATAAGATCATGGACAAGGAAGCCTGGTTTGCTGCAGTCCATGGGGTCACAAAGAGTTGGACATGACTTAGCAACTGAACAACAACAAATTAAAGACCAGAGGGGGTTGGAATTAAATAGATCCCTTCCTTCAAGTTGGTTAGGCTTTGATAAAACCCAAGTTGTTTAGGCTTTCATAAAATAGTTTCCTTTGAGAGAAGGCCTCTCTTCCTAAAGACAGCAGAGAGCTCTGAGGGTATTTCAAAATGGTGCTTTCTGTGCTGGCCTGTCTAGTTTTGAGGGCAGAAGTCTACCCTGTGAAAACAATTCTTTTGTGGATCTAAGAAGAGTTGTTGATTTTCAATTTGTTCAGCTGTTTTTTTCTTATAAGGAGAGGAGTGGTGAGTTCCAAGCTCTTTACATGTCAGACTGGAAGCTCAAAGTGATTCATTTTTAATACTAAAATTCACTATGGATTTCTGCTTGATTGTGGTTTGTGCAGTTGTATATTTCAACTACCTATGAAATGAGAATAAGGTACCGTATATTGAAGTACACCATGTAATTATATGTAACATTTTCACAAAGGCCTATATGGGTTTTCAAAAGGAAAGTATGTGCTGTGAAAAAAATATGTCATGTGAAAAAGATATGTGAGAACATGTTCAGTTCAGTTCAGTCGCTCATTTATGTCTGACTCTTTGCAACTCCATGGACTGCAACATGCCAGGCTTCCCTGTCCATCACCAACTCCCACAGCTTGCTCAAAATCATATCCATCGGGTTGGTGATGCCTTCCAACCATCTTATTCTCTGTCATCCCTTTCTCCTCCTGCCTTCAATCTTTCCCAATATCAGGGTCTTTTCCAGTGAGTCAGTTCTTTGCATCAGGTAGCCAAAATATTGGATCTTCAAGTTTAGCATCAGTCCTTCTAATGAATATTCAGGACTGATTTCTTCTAGGATTGACTGGTTTGATCTCCTTGAAGTCTAAGGGACTCTCAAGAGTATTCTCCAACACCAGAGTTAAAAAACATAAATTCTTCAGTGCATCAATTCATCAAAATCATAAATTCTGGAGAAATAACTCCAGAAAGAATGATGTGACAGAGCCAAAGCAAAAACAATGTCCAGTTGTGGATGTGACTTGTGATAGATGTAAAGTCTGATGCTGTAAAGAACAATATTGCATAGGAACCTGGAATGTTAGGCCATAAATCAAGGTAAATTGGAAGTGGTCAAACAGGAGTTGGGAAGGGTGAAAATCCACATTTTAGGAATCATTGAACTAAATGGCCTGGAATGGGCAAATTTAATTCAGATGACCATTTTATCCACTACTGTGGGCAAGAATCCCTTAGAAGAAATGGAGTAGCCCTCATAGTCAACAAAAGAGTCTGAAATGAAGTACTTGGGTGCAATCTCAAAAGTGACAGAATGATCTCTGTCTCTTTCCAAGGCAAACCATTCAATATCACAGTAATCCAAGTCTATACTGAACCAATAATGCTGAAGAAGACTTACAAGACCTTCTAGAACTAACACCCAAAAAAGATGTCCTTTTCATCATAGGGGACTGGAATGCAAAAGTAGGAAGTCAAGCGATACCTGAAGTAACAGGCAAATTTGGCCTTGTAGTACAAATTGAAGCAGGGCAAAGGCTAACAGAGTTTTGTCAAGGGACATGTTCTTTGAGACATAATTCAGTGCTAGCCATGCACAAGAATCTGATTAACATCTTTAATCTCTTGTTCCCTAATTCTCCTCTGCTTGGTCCATTCCCTTGGTGAGATAAGGAGTGCATGTGCTACATTTCTTGTAGTTGGTGGGGATTCAGGAGGAAAAAGCCCAAGAAATATTTGTTTGTACAATATACGGAGCTGGAAATACAGAGGTCACTGATTTTTATTAGAAGAACATGGACAGCCATTTGACAATATCACAGAAGATAAACCATATGTTGGACATCTTCTAAAATTAAAATACACACAGCCTTTGATTTGGCATTTCCTCTATTAAGAATTAACTGTATTAATACATTAGCATATGCATAAAAGATTTACGCATAAGAATATCTACAAAGTTTAGAAACAGTCTTAATATTAATGTAAAAGTATTAGAGATGGTCTCTTGTTAGTTCACAGTAGCCTTGCCAGGTGGCCCATGGAAAAAAAATTACTATTACAACAAAGACAATGAAGAACAGGGAGGCAGGATAAATTATATCTAATTAGTAGTGCCCTATTATTTAATTAGTAGTAACCTATTCTTAATCCAGGAAATCATGTTGTTTTCTCTCAAATTAATTGTGCATTTAGTTCTATCTTATTTCAGTTTAAGTAAGATAATTTTCCTTTTACTTGAATTTCTAAGCCTTTCATTATTCTTTATCCTCCAGTGTACAAAGGTATAGTTGATGTTTCTAAGAATAATAACTGTGGATTTTTAATTTTCCTCAAAGTTTCTCTAAATATATCTGAACACTTTAGGAATATGTGATAATGTCTGATTAATAGTATATACTAAATTTGTTTCCTTAACATCATTTATGCTTATAATGTTTAGATTAACATTGGTTCACACTTTGGAAAAGTAGCATGTGACATTTTCAAAGAGCAGAAATAGTTTTTTGCCTACTAATCTTTAAAAAAAAATGAAGTGTCAGCCTGATGATGTCATTTTGAGCAATATAATCATTTCACCAATGACCTTCCACTTTCATGAACTCTTACCTTTTCTGAACAAAAGTGCCACATTCTTTGTGTTGTTTCTAATACAATCACTTTTTTTCATAACATCCTTTGTCACTGTCTCAACATTTTTAAAGGGAGAAACAGTTTCTACCATAGAACATAACATATTAACATCTTTGAACAATATTATGAGCCATAGAGTATTTATTTATGGTAAGATTTTTTTTTTTACATTAGACCAAGTCAATAATTTATTCAAGTTAAATCATAATAAAATGAATGAAATGATAATTCTCATGGAGATTATCTGTGGATAGTGGACACAGTTTATTTGATATTTTTTTTCTACACAAGTTGATGTGAATTATGTGTGCATGTGTGTGCTCAGTTGTGTCTGACTCAACAATACTATGAACTGTAGGCTGCCAGACTCTTCTGTCTATGGGACTCTGCAGACAAAAATACTGGAGTGGGTTGCCATTTCCTTTTCCAGGGATCTTCCTGTCCTAAGGATTGAACTTACATCTCCTGTGTGTCCTACATTATTAGGTGGATACTTTACCACTGAACTACATGGGAAACCCATTGTGAATCATATACTTATCCTAAAAATGACTTGATAAAGTACTACTTTCTTTCAAATGAACATTATTAATTAAATGTTCTGAACCAAAAGGTTTGACATAGTACTTTAACTAGATATTTTACAATACTAACTTTCAAATGCATCACTCAAATTATTAGGTCAGTGAAAAGTAAAAGTTAAAGAGAAGTAGGATTTGGAAGCTCACAAGTCAATAATGCTAATAGTAATAATAAAACAACAACAATAAGAGTAATAACTCCAAAGAGATACAAGAAAGGTATGAGAAAGATTTTAAAATTAAAAAAAAAATTTTTCATGGATATCATATTTGAGTTTTTATTTATTAAATTAGAAACTAAAATAAGAGAATGTGGCAGATTGTATGTTCCCAAAATGACCACAGCGATATCTCAGCTCACAAATCCTCTTTTGGAACCTTGCAACTTTTCAAGTAGCAGAGTCAGTTTCCCCCTCCTGTTTAATCTAGGTGGGATATGACGGTTCCAAAGAATAAGATGGGTTGAAAAGGATAAATCTGCGTGATTTCCAAGGCTAAATAAAAAAGGGCTACATAGATATTCTGAGATATTCTGAAAATCAACCTCTCTCTCTCTTCTTCTTCCTCTTCTTCCTTCTTCTTACTCTTCCTTCTTTTCTTTCTTTTCTGGGGCTGAATCCATACACCATGTTCTAAGGAAGTCCTGGTCATACTGAGAGGTTGTATATAGATATTCCAGCCAACAGTTCCAGAAAAGTTTTGATTCACAGCCAACTTCAAACATTAGACACGTAAATGAATGAACCTTCAGATGATTTCAACTTTGAAACCTTTCACTGCCTCAGTTCAGTTCAGTTCAGACACTCAGTTGTGTCCGACTCTTTGTGACCCCATGAACTGCAGCACACCAGGCCTCCCTGTCCATCACCAACTCCCGGAGTTCACTCAGATTTACGTCCATTGAGTCCATGATGCCATCCATCCATCTCATCCTCTGTCATCCCCTTCTCCTCCTGCCCCCAATCACTCCCAGCATCAGAGTCTTTTGCAATGAGTCAACTCTTCGCATGAGGTGGCCAAAGTACTGGAGTTTCAGCTTCAGCATCATTTCTTCCAAAGAAATCCCAGGGCTGACCAGTGCTGCACAAATATCAGCCTGATGCACAAAATGGTTTGTTATTGTTTTAAGCCACTCAGTTTTAGGGTGCTTGTTTACATAGTCATAGTAACTAGAACACAGAGCAGCAAGCATTCTTATTGTTTTTCTGCTCCACCAGGATATAAATAAACTCTATAACAGCAAGAACAAAATCTGTTCACAGTGGCTTCTGCAATGTCTGGCACATGTATGAAGTAGAAATCAAGTTAAGTAATCAATAGAATTTTGATTAAGCTGTTTCAATACCAAAACTTACAAGAATGTTGGTATGTTTCTCAATGTCTTTCCAGCTTCAAAATGCCTTAAATATTTATACTAGAAAGAAAGTCTCTCTCTTTTTGTGCTGTTACACATTGGATTTTTCTTAGAAAGCAGTCAAATCGTCAGAAAACATCAATTGATAATAGTATAAAAGGCTCAAAATTAACCCTCTCTCATGCCTTGGAACATACTGTTCTTGCTTGGGAAGTAACTTCTTAGTTATTTACTTTCTTCAAGCTTTCTCAAAGCTTTTCTCCTCTTCTTGAAAGCTGACACCACTTAAACCTTCCCAGTAACACACATTTTTATACCTTTACTTCTTTGTAAGTATATCTGTTTTTTTTTTAATTGTAGCTTGCCTAAGATTAATTAATTTAACCATCTTGCATGTGAATTTTCAGCACTTTTCAAATTTAGAGGACAATAGCAATATACAATATACGTGTCTGCGTTCTACTGCCTCAGTCATGTATCAGGTTCCTCTGGCAATAAGGAAAGCAAGCCACCGTTAGTATTTTCTACAGACTTTAAGCAGCATCCCACTATCTGCCCTTCTTTCCTCTATTATATGGAGGACAAGTGGCTTACGTCATATTTATTGCTGAGTTGGCCAGCATATCTTTTCTGCTTTAACCTGCTTATCTAGTGTTGTCCTTTGCTAGATTTCATCACTGTTCTTTCATTCCCCTAAATTTACCCTAACACCAGGTGGTTTTGTTTGGCAGACATTTCTAAAGGTTAGGAAGTAGCAGGATGCAACTACTACATAAAACTGGAAGTAACTGTAAATCCAGTGTTAGACATCACTCTGGCTAGAACTGCATCATATATTTCTCAGAGAAGATGATTTTTCACTGCCTAATTGTTCTCTTCAGATTCAGGTCCCTTGTTATATTTCTAGGGCCTCTCCTTTCTATTGTTAAGCCCCAGTTCACACTGTAGTTATCTTCCAACCCTGTGTCTAAGCTCTGTATCCTCATCTGAAAATCTGCAAATTATTATTAAGGTTCTCTGCTTACAAATGAGACATTTCGAGGGCGGCTGCATTCCTTACCAATGCAAAAAACTTATAATGTCTTGGAAAAAATTGGTGCATTTTAGAGGAAAGAGAAAGATGAGATCTTTTCTTCTAGGCAAAATTAATAGGAATGATATCATCTATGGCAGTATAGAAAATAAATATCCTGCTTCTTTTGTTATCCTTCTGATGCATTGTTAATTATTTTGCATGCAGCAAATACATGAAAAATAATAAATGGTTAAAAGGAAGGAAAAATCTAGAAATCTCCTACAAATTTATTTTATGATTATAATTAAGGTTGGTATTGTTGAAGAGTTTCACTGAACAGAAACGATAAATGATTCTCAATATTTAAGTATTGTTTATCAGCTAAAAAATGTGAGAAAAAACATTTCAGGCAATGGCACCCCACCCCAGTACTCTTGCCTGGAAAATCCAATGGACGGAGGAGCCTGGTGGGCTGCAGTCCATGGGGTCGCTAACAGTCGGACAAACTGAGCGACTTCACTTTCACTTTTCTCTTTCATGCATTGGAGAAGGAAATGGCAACCCACTCCAGTATTCTTGCCTGGAGAATCCCAGGGATGGGGGAGCCTGGTGGGCTGCCGTCTATGGGGTCACACGGACACGACTGAAGTGACTTAGCAGTAGCAGTTTATCTCAAAAATATATATTATGAGTTTGAAGATGAGATAATTCTATGGTTTAAAGAGCTTTTGTAATAGATTCATTTACATGAATGTAAAAATATAGTTTTAGAAGAACCTTATATCCTTTTATTAATATTTGCATAGAGGAAATAAGGGAAGCCATCTTGAGCCTATGAATGGGTAGCTTTCATCCATTGTTACTTAATACACCAAATTAGAGCTCTTTCTTTATATATGAATCTAAGTAAGTGAAGTCGTTCAGTCGTGTCCGACTCTTTGCGACCCTGTGGACTGTAGCCCACGAGGCTCCTCCGTCCATGGGATTCTCCAGGCAAGAATACTGGAGTGGGTTGCCATTTCCTTCTCCAGGGGATCTTCCCAACCCAGGGAATATTTAGTAATCAGAGAAAGAGGTAACAAGGTGAATAGGGCAAAAACTTGTGATCCTCAGGTCATAGAAAAGACTGCTATACTGCAACCCCAAAGGCTATTCACATCACAGCTGTAGGGAGTGAATATGAATTAACAAACTTTAAAAGGCTTTTTTCAAGATGTTTTAATAACATACATTTGAACAGGATAATATTACTTGCAAAAGAGCACATTAATAATCTATCTGTTTTTGAATACTACCTTACTCTATTTAGAATGTTACATAATATACATTTATAATGGAGACTAATTTCTTCATTAATATCCAGAAGATGGAACATATTACTAAATATACA
Source organism: Oreotragus oreotragus (assembly GCA_006410675.1). Lineage (NCBI taxonomy): Eukaryota > Metazoa > Chordata > Mammalia > Artiodactyla > Bovidae > Oreotragus > Oreotragus oreotragus. Next base: position 99,781 of record SJYX01019242.1, read on the forward strand.
CTTATCAGTGCCAGCAGATATTGAAGAGGAAGTAGAAACAAATATGACTCATTGAACTAGAATTATAACTTTTTTTGAATTATAACATTATCACTAAAAATGTACAGTTTAAGCAAAAAGAGAAAGTCCCTATTATACTGTCTAAAGGGAATCCATTCAGTCCAGTTCAGTCATTCAATTGTGTCCAACTCTTTGTGACCCAGTGGACTGCAGCAGGCCAGGCTTCCCTATCCATCACCAAGTCCCAGAGCTTACTCAAACTCATGTCCATCAAGTTGGTAATGCCATCCAACCATCTCATCCTCTGTCATCCCATTCTCCTCCCAACTTCAATCTTTCCTAGCATCAAGGTCTTTTCAAATGAGTCAGTTCTTCCCATTAGGTGGCCAGAGTATTGGAGTTTCAGTTTCAGCATCAGTCCTTCCAGTGAATATTTAAGACTGATTTCCTTTAGGATTGACTGGTTGGATCTCCTTGTAGGAGTAGTTTCTCAGCTCCCTATTCCCGTCTGTATTTTCACTTTCCTATATCTGCATCCACTCCCCTCCATCTTTTTTTATTTTTGCTCCATATAATGGCTAATTCCATGCTTTTTTTCTGACCCAAGTGCCATCCTTATTTCTTATGTATTTTTAGTGTCTTCCTCCCTATATCTTGATTATTAAATCTCCTCACAAGTCCCTTATCTTAGTACATCTGTTAAAAAAATTATTTATTTTATTTTTGGTTGTGCTGTGTTGTTATTAATAACTGTGTGGACTTTTCACTAGTTGTGGAGTTTAGGGGCTACTCTCTAGTTACAGTGCATGGGCTTCTCATTGTGGTGACTTCTCTTGTTGCGAAGCATGGGTACATGGTCTGCAGTAGCTGTAGCACGTGGGTTCAATAGTTGTGGCTCCAGGGCTCTAGAGCACAGGCTCAGCAGTTGTGGTGCATGGGCTACAGCATGTGGGATCTTCCCAGACCAGAGATGGAATTCATGTCTCCTGTGTTGGCAGGTGGATTCTTTACCATTGAGCCAACAGGGAAGCCGTCAGTACATACTTTTAAGTAAAACAAAACAAAGCAATCTCTCTGTCTGCATCTTTCAGTTATTACCATTTACCTCTCAGTTCAGTTCAGTTCAGTCGCTCAGTCATGTCCAACTCTTTGCGACCCCATGAATCGCAGCACACCAGGCCTCCCTGTCCATCAACAACTCCTGGAGTTCACTCAAACTCATGTCCATTGAGTCAGTGACGCCATCCAGCCATCTCATCCTCTGTCATCCTCTTCTCCTCCTGTCCTCAATCCTTCCCAGCATCAGAGTCTTTTCCAATGAGTCAAGTCTTCGCATCAGTTGGCCAAAGTACTGGAGTTTCAGCTTTAACATCATTCCTTCCAAAGAACACCCAGGGCTGATCTCTTTAAGAATGGACTGGTTGGATCTCCTTGAAGTCCAAGGGACTCTCAACAGTCTTCTCAAACACTACAGTTCAAAAGCATCAATTCTTTGGCGCTCAGCTTTCTTCACGGTCCAACTCTCACATCCATACATGACCACTGGAAAAAACCATAGCCTTGACTAGATGGACCTTTGTTGGCAAAGTAATGTCTCTGCTTTTGAATATGCTATCTAGGTTGGTCATAACTTTTCTTCCAAGGAGTAAGCATCTTTTAATTTCATGGCTGCAATCACCATCTGCAGTGATTTTGGAGCCCCCCCAAAATAAAGTCTGACACTGTTTCCACTGTTTCCCCATCTATTTCCCATGAAGTGATGGGACCAGAGGCCATGATCTTCATTTTCTGAATGTTGAGCTTTAAGCCAACTTTTCCCCTCTCCTCTTTCACTTTCTTCAAGAGGCTTTTTAGGTCCTCTTCACTTTCTGCCATAAGGGTGGTGTCATCTGCATATCTGAGGTTATTGATATTTCTCCTGGCAATCTTGATTCCAGCTTGTGCTTCTTCCAGTCCAGCGTTTCTCATGATGTACTCTGCATATAAGTTAAATAAGCAGAGTGACAATATACAGCCTTGATGTACTCCTTTTCCTGTTTGGAACCAGTCTGTTGTTCCATGTCTAGTTCTAACTGTTGCTTCCTGACCTGCATACAGATTTCTCAAGAGGCAGGTTAGGTGGTCTGGTATTCCCATCTGTTTCAGAATTGTCCACAGTTTATTGTGATCCACACAGTCAAAGGCTTTGGCATAGTCAATAAAGCAGAAATAGATGTTTTTCTGGAACTCTCTTGCTTTTTCAACGATCCAGTGGATGTTAGCAATTTGATCTCTGGTTCCTCTGCCTTTTCTAAAACCAACTTGAACATCTGGAAGTTCACGGTTCACGTACTGCTGAAGTCTGGCTTGGAAAATTTTGAGCATTACTTTACTAGCATGTGAGATGAGTGCAACTGTGTGGTAGTTTGAGCATTCTTTGGCATTGCCTTTCTTTGGGATTGGTTTTACTAATACATAGTTAATCTTTTGAGAGTATTTTAGACTTGCTGACTTTCTCATACTCATGTTTGTTATTCAACTCATAGTACACTGCATTTTTCTCTCCTAAATCTATACAACCTGTCTTTATCACAGACATTAATTCTCTGTTTTGTCTAATCCTAGTCTGAATGACAGCCTTGATTTTAATTGAAATCCATAAAATCTGCCATTGTGGATTAACTCTTCATCATCAAAACTTTCCTTTTACTCATCTTTCAAGACAACCCATTCTCTTCCTTTTCCAATCAGAATACCACACCTCAATAGGTGTCCTCTGTCTGTCTGTCTTTTTCACTCTCTCTCTTTATGATTTTGCCCCCTCTCCATAATTCAGGAATCATTTTTATGGTTATGATCATTATATCTCTACTTATATCTTGGCAGAGCCTGAGATGATAGCATTGAGATTCATGATGGGCCTCTGTAAACCCTTTATATGGCTATGGCAACTGTAGTAAATTCCGTATGAAGCATGTTGAAAGAAAAAAGTGATCCCATTTGTTATGAAAGAAACATTGGCGATGGAATGACACATTAGTGGTAGCCTAAGGGAAAAAGGCTTTTTTTTTTTTTTTTGGTAAAACTAATTTTGGGGCAAAAGCAGAGAAATTTTCCATGTGTATACTTTCATTGACCTTTTTGATAAGACTTTCTACAACCTTTCTTTCATACTATAAAACATAACATCACTTTATAGAACAATTTCACTAAAGAAATTCTAATATGGGAACAGATTAAACAGTGTGCAAAAGCACCTGGCTGCTCTCTAATGTAATTTTTTTCTTACTTAAATTTGGCCTTTTGAAACACTGCCTTATTTTTGATGAACTTGTAAGCAAGTGCATATGTGGAGCAGAATCCAAATGAACAGTAGTTAGTTTAAAATAATTTTACACATCCAAGGGTTTGATAATCAATATGTGTGTGTGTACTCTGTCGCTTTAATAGTGTTGGACTCTTTGTGACCCCATGGACTAACCCAAAAGACTCCTCTGTCCTTGAGAGTCTCCAGGCAAGAATACTGGAGTGGGTTGCCGTGCTCTCCTCCGGGGGGTCTTCCCGACCCAGGGTTTGAATCTGCATCTCCTGCATTGCAGGAAGATTCTCTACTACTGAATCACTGCATTGGCCCAATAAATCAATATATGTTGCACCTATTTATAAATAAAGTAAAAGAAAGAGTTGAGAATTAAATCTAGAAATCCAGAACCAAATCCTGTGACAGAGATTTTTAGAACTTGAGAGCTAGAATGGATCATTTAATAGAGAATAAGACTGAGGATTATGATCTTGCCAACTCCACACTTAAACTGAAGGAGCACTGAAATTTATATCCCTTGGACCCCATTTTAAAAAATCTTATTAATCAATCATTGTATTCCATTATTCTCTTTTACTTTATCAAGATAAACACAATGCAATGGGAACAAAATTCCTGAAAAATTCCATTAGCAAATTTTATCTTATGTGAAGGGACTATATAGATCCAATTATAAGATTTCAGAAATTTCAATAGTTATCAAAACAATGAAAAACTTGAGAGACTTGGCACACTTTGAATTGTTGTTTTTATGTAACACATTTTACTGTACAAGCTGCAATGAATGTTGATTCTATTTTTTTTCCCTCAAATTAGGTATTGGTACAGCTAAAATGTACTAGTAAACTACTAAGGAAAAATGTGATAATTTTATCATAATATAACATGTATAATTTTATAAGTTGCTATACACCAACAGGTTATATGTGGATTCTATTGAAAAAGAAGTATAATACAAAAGAGAACCGTATGACCGCTTTGAACAGTTGAATTCCAGAATCTTGTACATATTTTCATTTGTAACTTGAACATAATTGAAATAGCACTGGCATATATAAAGAATCTGATGTGATCTCTTTCTTTCTCCTCTCCCTTTTTTATAAATGTCACTTTTATCTTGGAGTCATTATAGTTAGAGTGAAATTACAGCCTTATGACATAGCAACAAATATTTCCTATATCCCCAAATATTATTTCACCATTGATTTTTCCATCTCATATGTATTATATTGCATCTCATTTACTGAAGATAATTCTAAATAATTGATCTAAATGTTCCCCTCAAATTTAGGCAATACCATGTTGGCATATTTGTAAAAATGTGCAAAACAAGACAACAGAATTATCTACAATAATGTAAAATTCAAGAAGCTTACAACTTGTTATAACCTACATACTTATTTAAGGTTCAGCTGGTTCCCAGAAAGAAAGAAAAAAAAGTACATGCCAAGTCTGTAGGTTATAAAGCATGTCTATAAATAGCAAAATAAATCACCACAGGAAGATGAATTGTTGAATGAAAGGTGAAAGAACTTTTCCTTGTACAACAATCAGGAATCCACTGAACAAAACAAATTATCCCCTGTGAACCATTTGAACAGTGGCCTCAGAGAAATAAAAGGATTTTAAATATAAAAGACTCCTGTGATGTGTATAGGTAACTGCTTTGCACATGAGATTGCATGATAATAAAGTCACATTCTTTAAGCTTATTTTAAATAATGTTTCAATTTTATTAAAATAAAAATGCACTACAGGTTTTTTTAATATGAGAACATTTCCTTAAATTTTATTTATTCTTGAATAAGTAAATCAAATAGATCTGGAAGAAACAACTTTTTTTGTTGCAAAGGTAATAGTAAGATGAACTAACTCTGAATTCCACCTAACACAAAGTAGTATAATTTTTACTATACTTTATGTTTCTTGTAGTTAAAATAAATTTGGCTAGATCACCTAAAATCATGGAGTTTGAATTTATTAACTATGACCTAGAAATATACTGGAGTTTTAAAATGAATGTAGTAAAATTAGAATTTCTATGAAGGATGAAACATAAGTTTGCAAAAACCTTTGAATTGAAACATGAATGGTCTTGTGTTTATTTCCATTTTTGAACAGTTACTGACAAGTACCTTCTTTTTTATTTTTTCAATTAAACCACATTTTGTCACCTCTGGGAAAAGTAAAATGTTATTTTGTGCACCATTAAAAGATATAAGTTGTACTTGATTCATAAATTAAACTCACTCATCTCACAGATTCTCCCACATGGGTTTGAGTAAGTCTGGACTGTGCAAGCATTCAGTTACTGCACAATAGATCAGGGTTTTCTGCCTTAGATTTAGACTGACCTTGATTTCTACAGGACTCCTGAATAGACGAATCAATTATAGTGCTCTAAAATCACCTTGGCTCCATCCCACACAATCCTCCTTTCTCTCTTGTTTATGCCCACACATACACAGGCAGCTAGACGGTATACGAGAAGCCAGACACAAGATGTCAGCCAACCATGGCTCTTTTGAGCTAAGCAGAGAGAGAAGATACATCTCCTGAATACTATGTTAGTCTTGCCAAAAACCTCTTCTATCTTCCTTCTGTCCTGAAATCCATAATCATGTTTCCATTTTTGGACTTTCCATATTTGTTGCCAGGCCTATCCTTCTCAACATTTGTACTATCAAAAAACACATATTATGCATATGGAACAATAAGATAAATGGAGGGCCCCTGGCTTTTCTGATGCTTAGAGATTACTATCTCACACTTTGAGAAACTCTGATTTATAAAAATGATGTAACAAAAAAAATGCAACATATGTATAGATTATTTCATACATAGTGCTCCAATATATTTTTTGAGAGCATCCTCCATATTTTGTTTTTCCCCATATTCACCTATACACCACTGGTTCCAAAGTAAACAGAGAGAGATTAAACGAACGCCTTTAGTAATTATAACTGGTTCTGCTTCATGGGCAAATTATAAATGTTCATTGCTTCCCACAGTTAGCACCTGCACTATAAATTTAGAAATCATATTTTTGCATTTGTTTTATATCATAATTGGAAAATATAATTTTAATGTATTTTATTTTTGGCTTTATGCACTCTTAAGAGATTAAGTGCATAGTCTGTATTCAAGTAAACCTACACATCAATATGCTGAATAGGATGATTTCACTGTAAATTGTTATCCTCCCTACCTCTGTCCTCCCCGGTAAGGCTTCTGATAAATGTCTTCACTGAGTTTTCATGGAATTTACACCTTTGATCCTTCTATCAAAACTGATTATATAGTGTGTAATATTCAGAACAATTTTCATCTGATTATTACAATGACATTTATCAGAATAATGTTCCTTGACATTTACCACAAATTGTACTATTTAAATTCTGTACTATGGATTTTTTTTTCAAATAACCCTGAAGTATTTGCTGTCATAGTAAATTGTACATACTGTACATGTACTTTGATTAGTTTTGTAATTTTTTTTTTATTTGATAACTTTCTATAGGAACCATGGTATAAGATTAGGTAGAATTTTTATTGAAATGGGCATTTCTCTGATAAGCTTCTCTATTACTTAGAATGTGGCCAACTTTCTTATATACACTAATTGTAAAATGTCTATGAACTGATCTTGCAAGTGTAAAATACAGACAAGATGAAATATCAAAATTCTCTCTTAAAACTATCAAGGAGGAATAATGAGAACCATCTCAGTAGTCCATTCGTTCCATGACATGATTTCAGAGCTCATTGCATTTGGTTGTGCTATTGATTTTTAAAATTTACAATAAAGCTCTGCTTTGTGGACAATAAAGAACTTCTATTACATAGCCTTTTATCTCAGCAGTGTACACAGTATGGTGGCATTTTGAACACTTTTGCAGACTTTGACAACAACAGAGTTTCCCTAAGAGACTCTTAAACATTAAAAATGTTTTCTAGCTAATAATTAATGGCATGAGCAAGTGACAGTCAATGGGATACAACAGGAAGAAAAAAGATGAGATCATATTCCAGATATAGGGCTACTTCACTAAATCTTGCCATTTTATCTGAAAAATAGGACTTGGTCATGTGGTCTCCACATTCCTGAAAATCATAAAATTACTTTTCTCTAGAAGACAAAAAAACCTGAACAAATAAAATATATCCTATATATTCTTTCTGCTTAAAGAAAAATGGACAAGTAACTATTCCAAGATGAATAAATAGTTTGTTTCGTGGATCTAGGAAGAGCATTCAGTTGAGCACATGCCAATTTATAACCTCATATGCTTAGTGAAGTCAAAGGCATGATATTGGTCTAAGATGCTATTCCAGGGTCCTGGGAAAACTGATCATTCTACTATAGACCTTGTGGATGATTTTAAATAAAAGCACCTCCTCTTTTTTTTTTTTTTTCTGATTTCACTTTTGAAGGATAATAAGAACAATTTCAGCTTCTATTTGCTCCATAGGAACTGTATCAAAATTCAATAAAGTAGCATGGAAAAAAATTTTTAAATGCATTTTGAAGCAATCTGAAATATTCTGTAGAAAAGTAACACTTTTGCTCTCCATACAAATTTTTAAATTTCTCATAATTTTTCCCCAACATTATGGAAAAAAATCATAATATTTGGATAAAAAAATAAATCAAAGTCCAAACTCTATCCTTACTAGTTGTATGATCTTTGATAATCTGTTTAATTTCTCTGAGCCTCATTTCCTACATCTGTAATAAAAGCTAATGAAAATGCACTCACCACATGGGTGGCTATAAAATATAAGTGCATAAAGCTTTTTATACTTAGTAAATAGCTAGTAAAAGTTCCATCCTCTTTTCCCTTGACTTAAAATTATATGAAAATGGTGAAGGATTCTTTCATTTGTCTCAATTTCAAAGCAGTGTGGGGTAGGCTATTCTATGCCCATTATAGTTTTAGAGACTCCCAGGGGATGTTTACACTCATTTATAGTCACTTGTTTCAGTTTACTAAACCCCAGAAGTAAGCAGTTCTTTCTTTTCCCTGGAATTTAGTGAATATGCAATAAGAAGACATATTATTTTTTGGCATTGCCCTCAGGTTGTCAGGTCACATTTTATAATATCTGGTGTTTATTCACCAAGGGATACATTCATACACAATCGTTTTAGTACAGAGTCAGTTTTTGAGGTGGAAGAAAAAAAAACCAGTAATGAGATAATAGCATCTACATTTGATTTTGAATTCCATTGGTGTTTGCTTTTCTTCAGATTTACATTCTTAATTATATTTTGCTCAGGCTAATATTCAAATTTGGTTGATTCCCTGAGCATAATTATCAAGGGTAGGGAAAGACAGTTTAGGAGAGTACAGGGTGATTGAAAAACATCTATTTTTTCACTAATAATGCAAACATGAAAGAAATGCAATTGCAGGTAACAAACATTGGATAGTCCACATGTAGTGAATGAAAGGTGAATAAATCATCCATCAAAATGCTGGGCTTCCCAGGTGGTGCTAGTGGTAAAGAACCTGACTGCCAGTGTATCAGACTTGAGAGGCATGGGTTCAATTCCTGGGTTGGGAAGATCCCCTGGAGGACAGCATTGCAACCCACTCCTGGGAAAGCCCATGGACAGAAGAGCCTAGTGGGCTACAGTTCTTGGGGTCTCAAAGAGTCAGACACAACTGAGCACACACAACACACACACACATACATACACACATCAAAATGCCAATAAAATATACATTTCCTCACTTAATTACTTCTAAGAACTCAGAATTCATCTCATGTGATGTTGCAATTATTCCATTATAACAAAAATCCCAAATCCTGGAGATAAACTGTTTATTTGTGCCAGGGGAAAGAAGGATTATCACAGATATATATGCTCCTCTCATATCTGTGGTTGTCTCATACCAACCAATCATATCATAGTTGGAACATCAGAATCAAGCTTTCAACTCACAAGTCCTTGGGCTGCTTCAGAAAAAGTATTTTGGTAGGGGCCAAGAAAAGAACTTAAGTTCTGAGATGGGACAGAAAAATAGAAAAGAATGAATGGTTTAAATATTTAAATTGTTTTCTGCATGGCAGATTTTGTTTTGAAAAATTGGCAATGTGTTAAGTAGGCAGTAACTAATGGTCACATTGCTGCTCAATAGCCTTAGATCCTAATCAACTTAAAATCTGTCCAATAGAAATGTGATACAGCAAAACACATTTAAAATTTCAGGATCCTGAAAGTCATGTCACACTTAGCTACCATTCCTCTTCTCAGAGTACAAAATGACTGTGCAACTCCCCTGTCAATTTGCATTGTTTCTCACTGAATTACTCTTTTTCTCTATGCCCTTGAATGCTTATTCTTTGGACTCCTGCTCTTATCTTAATTGTTCTCTAATGCACTGCAATAAATAATTACAAACAGATAAAAGCAGAAAACTAAGAATTAATCTCACAGTGAAAAGCTGAAGTTGACAGCACAGCCAGGAAAATACTTTGGTCTTTGGAAAGGGAGGTCTTAGCTTTTGTCCTAAGGGTAGAGTTCGAATTTCAACCATATCTTGGCCAGTTGCTTTGACTGCTTCACTCTTGATAGGCATGGGTTGAATTTTGATTTCACAGTGAGGTTCAAAAAATTAAAGTGGGCAAAAGCATAATTTTATTTTTCCATAAAGTACACTTAACCTCACTCTTAACATTCTGCTTAATAGCACTTGGTCTACTCACAAGTGAATTCAGTCCAAAGAGGCATGACTCACTAAATTTTCTCCTAGGTGAGTCCATGAGGTCACAAAGGATTGGACACAACTGAGCATGCACGCATGCACGCATGCAGATGGGTGTATCAAGATACTGATTCCTTCGGACACGAAGGCCTCTGGAGAAGGTCTGAGGTAAGCTCTGGAGTTACTTGTCTCACCAACGTGCAGTCTTCTCCATTTATATTGGTAAACTATACAGGTATTATTGTCTTCTACCTGCATGGGGGGTCTTCCCGACCCAGGGTTTGAATCTGCATCTCCTGCATTGCAGGAAGATTCTCTACTACTGAATCACTGCATTGGCCCAATAAATCAATATATGTTGCACCTATTTATAAAAAAGGAAAAGAAAGAGTTGAGAATTAAATCTAGAAATCCAGAACCAAATCCTGTGACAGAGATTTTTAGAACTTGAGAGCTAGAATGGATCATTTAATAGAGAATAAGACTGAGGATTATGATCTTGCCAACTCCACACTTAAACTGAAGGAGCACTGAAATTTATATCCCTTGGACCCCATTTTAAAAAATCTTATTAATCAATCATTGTATTCCATTATTCTCTTTTACTTTATCAAGATAAACACAATGCAATGGGAACAAAATTCCTGAAAAATTCCATTAGCAAATTTTATCTTATGTGAAGGGACTATATAGATCCAATTATAAGATTTCAGAAATTTCAATAGTTATCAAAACAATGAAAAACTTGAGAGACTTGGCACACTTTGAATTGTTGTTTTTATGTAACACATTTTACTGTACAAGCTGCAATGAATGTTGATTCTATTTTTTTTCCCTCAAATTAGGTATTGGTACAGCTAAAATGTACTAGTAAACTACTAAGGAAAAATGTGATAATTTTATCATAATATAACATGTATAATTTTATAAGTTGCTATACACCAACAGGTTATATGTGGATTCTATTGAAAAAGAAGTATAATACAAAAGAGAACCGTATGACCGCTTTGAACAGTTGAATTCCAGAATCTTGTACATATTTTCATTTGTAACTTGAACATAATTGAAATAGCACTGGCATATATAAAGAATCTGATGTGATCTCTTTCTTTCTCCTCTCCCTTTTTTATAAATGTCACTTTTATCTTGGAGTCATTATAGTTAGAGTGAAATTACAGCCTTATGACATAGCAACAAATATTTCCTATATCCCCAAATATTATTTCACCATTGATTTTTCCATCTCATATGTATTATATTGCATCTCATTTACTGAAGATAATTCTAAATAATTGATCTAAATGTTCCCCTCAAATTTAGGCAATACCATGTTGGCATATTTGTAAAAATGTGCAAAACAAGACAACAGAATTATCTACAATAATGTAAAATTCAAGAAGCTTACAACTTGTTATAACCTACATACTTATTTAAGGTTCAGCTGGTTCCCAGAAAGAAAGAAAAAAAAGTACATGCCAAGTCTGTAGGTTATAAAGCATGTCTATAAATAGCAAAATAAATCACCACAGGAAGATGAATTGTTGAATGAAAGGTGAAAGAACTTTTCCTTGTACAACAATCAGGAATCCACTGAACAAAACAAATTATCCCCTGTGAACCATTTGAACAGTGGCCTCAGAGAAATAAAAGGATTTTAAATATAAAAGACTCCTGTGATGTGTATAGGTAACTGCTTTGCACATGAGATTGCATGATAATAAAGTCACATTCTTTAAGCTTATTTTAAATAATGTTTCAATTTTATTAAAATAAAAATGCACTACAGGTTTTTTTAATATGAGAACATTTCCTTAAATTTTATTTATTCTTGAATAAGTAAATCAAATAGATCTGGAAGAAACAACTTTTTTTGTTGCAAAGGTAATAGTAAGATGAACTAACTCTGAATTCCACCTAACACAAAGTAGTATAATTTTTACTATACTTTATGTTTCTTGTAGTTAAAATAAATTTGGCTAGATCACCTAAAATCATGGAGTTTGAATTTATTAACTATGACCTAGAAATATACTGGAGTTTTAAAATGAATGTAGTAAAATTAGAATTTCTATGAAGGATGAAACATAAGTTTGCAAAAACCTTTGAATTGAAACATGAATGGTCTTGTGTTTATTTCCATTTTTGAACAGTTACTGACAAGTACCTTCTTTTTTATTTTTTCAATTAAACCACATTTTGTCACCTCTGGGAAAAGTAAAATGTTATTTTGTGCACCATTAAAAGATATAAGTTGTACTTGATTCATAAATTAAACTCACTCATCTCACAGATTCTCCCACATGGGTTTGAGTAAGTCTGGACTGTGCAAGCATTCAGTTACTGCACAATAGATCAGGGTTTTCTGCCTTAGATTTAGACTGACCTTGATTTCTACAGGACTCCTGAATAGACGAATCAATTATAGTGCTCTAAAATCACCTTGGCTCCATCCCACACAATCCTCCTTTCTCTCTTGTTTATGCCCACATATACACAGGCAGCTAGACGGTATACGAGAAGCCAGACACAAGATGTCAGCCAGCCATGGCTCTTTTGAGCTAAGCAGAGAGAGAAGATACATCTCCTGAATACTATGTTAGTCTTGCCAAAAACCTCTTCTATCTTCCTTCTGTCCTGAAATCCATAATCATGTTTCCGTTTTTGGACTTTCCATATTTGTTGCCAGGCCTATCCTTCTCAACATTTGTACTATCAAAAAACACATATTATGCATATGGAACAATAAGATAAATGGAGGGCCCCTGGCTTTTCTGATGCTTAGAGATTACTATCTCACACTTTGAGAAACTCTGATTTATAAAAATGATGTAACAAAAAAAATGCAACATATGTATAGATTATTTCATACATAGTGCTCCAATATATTTTTTGAGAGCATCCTCCATATTTTGTTTTTCCCCATATTCACCTATACACCACTGGTTCCAAAGTAAACAGAGAGAGATTAAACGAACGCCTTTAGTAATTATAACTGGTTCTGCTTCATGGGCAAATTATAAATGTTCATTGCTTCCCACAGTTAGCACCTGCACTATAAATTTAGAAATCATATTTTTGCATTTGTTTTATATCATAATTGGAAAATATAATTTTAATGTATTTTATTTTTGGCTTTATGCACTCTTAAGAGATTAAGTGCATAGTCTGTATTCAAGTAAACCTACACATCAATATGCTGAATAGGATGATTTCACTGTAAATTGTTATCCTCCCTACCTCTGTCCTCCCCGGTAAGGCTTCTGATAAATGTCTTCACTGAGTTTTCATGGAATTTACACCTTTGATCCTTCTATCAAAACTGATTATATAGTGTGTAATATTCAGAACAATTTTCATCTGATTATTACAATGACATTTATCAGAATAATGTTCCTTGACATTTACCACAAATTGTACTATTTAAATTCTGTACTATGGATTTTTTTTTTCAAATAACCCTGAAGTATTTGCTGTCATAGTAAATTGTACATACTGTACATGTACTTTGATTAGTTTTGTAATTTTTTTTTTNGTACTATTTAAATTCTGTACTATGGATTTTTTTTTCAAATAACCCTGAAGTATTTGCTGTCATAGTAAATTGTACATACTGTACATGTACTTTGATTAGTTTTGTAATTTTTTTTTTATTTGATAACTTTCTATAGGAACCATGGTATAAGATTAGGTAGAATTTTTATTGAAATGGGCATTTCTCTGATAAGCTTCTCTATTACTTAGAATGTGGCCAACTTTCTTATATACACTAATTGTAAAATGTCTATGAACTGATCTTGCAAGTGTAAAATACAGACAAGATGAAATATCAAAATTCTCTCTTAAAACTATCAAGGAGGAATAATGAGAACCATCTCAGTAGTCCATTCGTTCCATGACATGATTTCAGAGCTCATTGCATTTGGTTGTGCTATTGATTTTTAAAATTTACAATAAAGCTCTGCTTTGTGGACAATAAAGAACTTCTATTACATAGCCTTTTATCTCAGCAGTGTACACAGTATGGTGGCATTTTGAACACTTTTGCAGACTTTGGCAACAACAGCGTTTCCCTAAGAGACTCTTAAACATTAAAAATGTTTTCTAGCTAATAATTAATGGCATGAGCAAGTGACAGTCAATGGGATACAACAGGAAGAAAAAAGATGAGATCATAAGATATGAATTCCAGATATAGGGCTACTTCACTAAATCTTGCCATTTTATCTGAAAAATAGGACTTGGTCATGTGGTCTCCACATTCCTGAAAATCATAAAATTACTTTTCTCTAGAAGACAAAAAAACCTGAACAAATAAAATATATCCTATATATTCTTTCTGCTTAAAGAAAAATGGACAAGTAACTATTCCAAGATGAATAAATAGTTTGTTTCGTGGATCTAGGAAGAGCATTCAATTGAGCACATGCCAATTTATAACCTCATATGCTTAGTGAAGTCAAAGGCATGATATTGGTCTAAGATGCTATTCCAGGGTCCTGGGAAAACTGATCATTCTACTATAGACCTTGTGGATGATTTTAAATAAAAGCACCTCCTCTTTTTTTTTTTTTTTCTGATTTCACTTTTGAAGGATAATAAGAACAATTTCAGCTTCTATTTGCTCCATAGGAACTGTATCAAAATTCAATAAAGTAGCATGGAAAAAAATTTTTAAATGCATTTTGAAGCAATCTGAAATATTCTGTAGAAAAGTAACACTTTTGCTCTCCATACAAATTTTTAAATTTCTCATAATTTTTCCCCAACATTATGGAAAAAAAATCATAATATTTGGATAAAAAAATAAATCAAAGTCCAAAGTCTATCCTTACTAGTTGTATGATCTTTGATAATCTGTTTAATTTCTCTGAGCCTCTTTTCCTACATCTGTAATAAAAGCTAATGAAAATGCACTCACCACATGGGTGGCTATAAAATATAAGTGCCTAAAGCTTTTTATACTTAGTAAATAGCTAGTAAAAGTTCCATCCTCTTTTCCCTTGACCTAAAATTATATGAAAATGGTGAAGGATTCTTTCATTTGTCTCAATTTCAAAGCAGTGTGGGGTAGGCTATTCTATGCCCATTATAGTTTTAGAGACTCCCAGGGGATGTTTACACTCATTTATAGTCACTTGTTTCAGTTTACTAAACCCCAGAAGTAAGCAGTTCTTTCTTTTCCCTGGAATTTAGTGAATATGCAATAAGAAGACATATTATTTTTTGGCATTGCCCTCAGGCTGTCAGGTCACATTTTATATCTGGTGTTTATTCACCAAGGGATACATTCATACACAATCGTTTTAGTACAGAGTCAGTTTTTGAGGTGGAAGAAAAAAAACCAGTAATGAGATAATAGCATCTACATTTGATTTTGAATTCCATTGGTGTTTGCTTTTCTTCAGATTTACATTCTTAATTATATTTTGCTCAGGCTAATATTCAAATTTGGTTGATTCCCTGAGCATAATTATCAAGGGTAGGGAAAGACAGTTTAGGAGAGTACAGGGTGATTGAAAAACATCTATTTTTTCACTAATAATGCAAACATGAAAGAAATGCAATTGCAGGTAACAAACATTGGATAGTCCACATGTAGTGAATGAAAGGTGAATAAATCATCCATCAAAATGCTGGGCTTCCCAGGTGGTGCTAGTGGTAAAGAACCTGACTGCCAGTGTATCAGACTTGAGAGGCATGGGTTCAATTCCTGGGTTGGGAAGATCCCCTGGAGGACAGCATTGCAACCCACTCCTGGGAAAGCCCATGGACAGAAGAGCCTAGTGGGCTACAGTTCTTGGGGTCTCAAAGAGTCAGACACAACTGAGCACACACAACACACACACACATACATACACACATCAAAATGCCAATAAAATATACATTTCCTCACTTAATTACTTCTAAGAACTCAGAATTCATCTCATGTGATGTTGCAATTATTCCATTATAACAAAAATCCCAAATCCTGGAGATAAACTGTTTATTTGTGCCAGGGGAAAGAAGGATTATCACAGATATATATGCTCCTCTCATATCTGTGGTTGTCTCATACCAACCAATCATATCATAGTTGGAACATCAGAATCAAGCTTTCAACTCACAAGTCCTTGGGCTGCTTCAGAAAAAGTATTTTGGTAGGGGCCAAGAAAAGAACTTAAGTTCTGAGATGGGACAGAAAAATAGAAAAGAATGAATGGTTTAAACATTTAAATTGTTTTCTGCATGGCAGATTTTGTTTTGAAAAATTGGCAATGTGTTAAGTAGGCAGTAACTCATGGTCACATTGCTGCTCAATAGCCTTAGATCCTAATCAACTTAAAATCTGTCCAATAGGAGAAATGTGATACAGCAAAACACATTTAAAATTTCAGGATCCTGAAAGTCATGTCACACTTAGCTACCATTCCTCTTCTCAGAGTACAAAATGACTGTGCAACTCCCCTGTCAATTTGCATTGTTTCTCACTGAATTACTCTTTTTCTCTATGCCCTTGAATGCTTATTCTTTGGACTCCTGCTCTTATCTTAATTGTTCTCTAATGCACTGCAATAAATAATTACAAACAGATAAAAGCAGAAAACTAAGAATTAATCTCACAGTGAAAAGCTGAAGTTGACAGCACAGCCAGGAAAATACTTTGGTCTTTGGAAAGGGAGGTCTTAGCTTTTGTCCTAAGGGTAGAGTTCGAATTTCAACCATATCTTGGCCAGTTGCTTTGACTGCTTCACTCTTGATAGGCATGGGTTGAATTTTGATTTCACAGTGAGGTTCAAAAAATTAAAGTGGGCAAAAGCATAATTTTATTTTTCCATAAAGTATACTTAACCTCACTCTTAACATTCTGCTTAATAGCACTTGGTCTACTCACAAGTGAATTCAGTCCAAAGAGGCATGACTCACTAAATTTTCTCCTAGGTGAGTCCATGAGGTCACAAAGGATTGGACACAACTGAGCATGCACGCATGCACGCATGCAGATGGGTGTATCAAGATACTGATTCCTTCGGACACGAAGGCCTCTGGAGAAGGTCTGAGGTAAGCTCTGGAGTTACTTGTCTCACCAACGTGCAGTCTTCTCCATTTATATTGGTAAACTATACAGGTATTATTGTCTTCTACCTGCGATTGATATAATAATATTCTAGGAAGCTCAGGAGAAGGTTATTTGTTGCTGTTGTTCTAGCAAGATATAATGTCAAGCTTCACTCACAAGGTCAGTGTAAGGTTTGTGTGAAGCTTTTGAAATTCTTAGCAACTCACATGATCAAGTGAGTTAAATTTGTGTTTCATTAATCACTTGGTAGTCAGTTTAAAGAACTAGATCCCAAAGTTCATGATTTCAAATTGGCTGCAGCCAGCTTTATGAATATTGAACAAAGTAAATCTGTTTTAGCACTTCTTTTTCCTCATAGCTCTGGAAGCCGGAAGGCCATGATGAAGGTACCAGGAGAGCTGGCTTCTGGTCAGGCCTCTCTCCTTGGCTTATAGATGGTGGCTTCTCACTATATCCTCACATGACTTTTCTTTGTATGTTCAGGAGTTTCAGTCGTGTCTGATCCTTTGCAATCCCATGGACTGCAGCATACCAGGCTTCCCTATACTGCACCATCTCCTGGAAGTTGCTCAAACTCATGTCCATTGAGTTGATGATGCCACTGAACCCTTTACTCCCTTATATTTCTGAGTTACACCCATAACACACTATATTGATTACTATAGCTTTATAATATGTCTTGAAATCAATTAAGGCCAATCTTCAAATTTTGTTCCTGTTTTGACTACTTAAATTCTTGTGCCTCACCAAATAAATTAGAGCTAGCAGATAAATTTCTTAAAAAACCTTAAGATTTTGATAAGCTTTACATTAAATTTATGGATGAATTTGAAGAAAACTGACAAATAATACTGAATTTTTTAAAAGCATAAACATGGTGTATTTCTTGAATTTTTAGTTTTCTTTACTTTTCCTTGACAAGGTTTTGATATATTAAGTATACATTTCTTGCAAATTTTCCATAAATTCATGTCTAGCTTTTTTATGTTGATAATATAAATGGAATTCTTGTATCCATACTTGTTAATATTATAGAGAAATACAATAGAATTTTAGATATTGACTATGTATCCTGAAAACTTACTAATTTCACTTTTAAGATTTATCAGTGATTTTATAGTTTTACATTTTTCTAAATATACAATCATCATTTATAAATAAAGGCTATTTTTCTTCATGTGTCTAAACATTAATTTTTTTGTATTGTTACTGACAAGTCCAGCAGTACAATGTTGCATCTAATGATAAGAGTAATCAACTATGCTTTGATCCTCATCTTAGAAAGCAGTCTTTTTCCACTGATCATAACGTTGGCTATAATTTTTCATAGTAGCCTTTTATCAAGAGGCATAAATCTCACTTATTACTAGTTTAAATAAAGGCTATTTTTCTTCATGTGTCTAAACATTAATTGTTTTGTATTGTTCACTGACAAGTCCAGCAGTACAATGTTGCATCTAATGATAAGAGTAATCAACTATGCTTTGATTCTCATCTTAGAAAGCAGTCTTTTTCCACTGATCATAATGTTGGCTATAATTTTTCATAGTAGCCTTTTATCAAGAGGCATAAATCTCACTTATTACTAGTTTTTTGAGAATTTTCATCATTAATGGGTTCTGCCTTTTATCAAAAGTCATATACATAAAATAGATTCTTATGTAGTTTTTGATCCTTGAATCTATTAATATGGCAAATTTCAATGACTGATAATACAGATACAAAACCAGTATTTCTTTNTCATAGTAGCCTTTTATCAAGAGGCATAAATCTCACTTATTACTAGTTTTTTGAGAATTTTCATCATTAATGGGTTCTGCCTTTTATCAAAAGTCATATACATAAAATAGATTCTTATGTAGTTTTTGATCCTTGAATCTATTAATATGGCAAATTTCAATGACTGATAATATAGATATAAAACCAGTATTTCTTTCTAAAATAAACTTTCAGTTCAGTTCAGTTCAGTCGCTCAGTCGTGCCTGACTCTTTGTGACCCCATGAATCACAGCACGCCAGGCCTCCCTGTCCATCACCAACTCCCGGAGTTCACTCAGACTCACGTTCATTGAGTCAGTGATGCCATCCAGCCATCTCATCCTCTGTTGTCCCCTTCTCCTCCTGCCCCCAATCCCTCCCAGCATCAGAGTTTTTTCCAATGAGTCAACTCTCATTGGAAATTAAGAAATTAAGAAATTTTGCCATTTACAACACCATGGATGGACTTAGAGGTTATTACGCTTAGTGGCTTAATAAAATAAGTCAGCGAGAGATAAATACTGTATGATATCACCTCTATCTAAAAAATCTAAATGATTGAATATAACAAAAAGAAACAGACTCACAGATATAGAGAACCAACTAGAGGTTACCAGTGGGGAGAGAGAAATGGGAAGGGGTCATATAGGGGTTGGGTGTTAAAAGCTGCAAACTGCTGTATGTAAAATATATGATATAAGTGTGTATTGCACAGCATAGAAAATAGATAGAGCCAATATTTTATAACTTTTAAATGGAGTATAATCTTTAAAAAGGTGTATGATGTACACCTGAAACTCATATATATATATACTATAAATCAACTACACCTCAAAAATGCTTGAAGTGAAGTGAAGTCGCTCAGTCGTGTCCGACTCTTTGCGACCCCATAGACTGTAGCCTACCAGGCTTCTCCGACTATGGGATTTTCCAGGCAAGAATACTGGAGTGGGTTACCATTTCCTTCTCCAGGGGATCTTCCCGACCCAGGGATCGAAGCCGGGTCTCCTGCATTGGAGGCAAGCACTTTAACCTCATATTAATAAGAGATTTTTCCATATTCAAGTTGTTCCTGTTGCTGCATTTAATTCTCAGAAAAAGTATATTAACTGTGTATTTTCAATAACTTATAGAAAAGAAATCCAGAATTCAAGAAGGTTAAGTACATTAATGTCTATAGCTATTAAATATCAGCACT
>SJYX01019242.1:131295-176381 GCA_006410675.1 Oreotragus oreotragus
CAAAAAAAAAAAAAAAAAAAATTCTTTGGTGTATGTGAGCCCACTGTAAAAGGTAAATTTATTATTCTCTGTTGGAAGCTGCATAAGGCAGGACACCTGCTTATTTATCTTTAATCTGTCTGAACACAAGTAATCAAACCAATTGTTCACATATACATATTCACAGGAAGCATAATTTTACCCTAAAACATGCTTGTGATTTGTTGTAGACAGTCTTAACTATTTTAATACCTAAAAGTGAAAGTTGCCCAGTCGCGTCCAACTCTTTGCGACCCCATGGACTATACAATCCATGGAATTCTCCAGGCCAGAATACTGGAGTGGGTAGCCTTTCCCTTCTCCAGGGGATGTTTTTCCAATCCAGGGACTGAACCCAGGTCTCCCACATTGCTAGTGGATTCTTTACCAGCTGAGCCACAAGGGACACCCAAGAATACTGCAGTGGGTAGCCTATCCCTTCTCCAGTGGATCTTTCTGACCCAGGAATCAAACCAGGGTCACCTGCATTGCAGGCAGATTCTTCTAATACCTACCAGATTGCAAATTTATAAAGTAAATGCAAGGCCTGCATTTTATGGTTGTTTTAAAGTTTGGAAATTTTTTGATATTATCACATTTCCATATTTTAAAATAAGCCACAAATTAAAGTGTTAAATAACTCAATATTATAAGGATTAAGTTCAAAGAGTTATGCAATGTTTTGTTTGGTAGTTTATTTAAAATTGGAGACTAATTTATACTAAGATTATTATAAGAGTATTGGTAAGTAAGGTCAATTTAAAATACTATTTTATTTTAAGAAAATATAAAGGCTAGCATCTTCTTGATTTTAGAGAAAATTAGCAAATATATTTGCTTTCTGAATTCTGTTTATGATAACATCATTTCAAGTAGAGAGATAAAAGATGCTACAATTTTGGCCCACATCAAAATAAATTGCCCTTGTTTAATTTATTTGGAAATTTAATAGTTGAATTGTATTTATAACCTCAACTTTATTAGTTTCTTCAAAACATTATACAAATTTGCTAAGGTTTTAAAGTACTTTTGAAAATTGATAGCGCATCAGAAAGCATCCACAATGAACAAAAAACATTATTAATTGGCATACACTTGAGAAAAAAGTAATTTAAAATGCTGAAGAGAAGAACTTTGAGCAATTAAAAGGCACACAATTAAAATGTTTTATTTCTGTTTAACACATAAACCCTATTTTACTTTGTATTGTATTAATTTATTAAATTTGAGATTTGTTTAATAGTCATTTTGAGCAGTGTTAAAGATTTAAATTTTCTTATCAAACAATTTTAGTGGATATGTGGATATGTGAGCATATCTGAAAACAACAAAAATATTATTAAACATAATGGCTGGCATATACTGGTGTATTTCCACAGCTACCTAAATCTAGAGTGATGTGACTCAGAGAATGTTTGAAAATAAAGTAGGAAATTCTTTTCTCCAGTGATCTATTCTGAGATTTCTGTATTTAAAATCATCAGTGATTTAAGAACAGAGATTTTAAAAACATATTTTTACATTTCCACATAAGTTAATCAAAGCTTCTGGTATGTTCTTAAATGGAAACTGACAATATATAAGTGAAAGTTGCTCAGCTGTGTCTGATTCTTTGTGACCTCATGCACTATACAGTCCATGGAATTCTCCAGGACAGAATACTGGAGTGAGTAGACTTTCCCTTCTGTAGGGGATCTTCCTAATCCAGGAATCAAACCAGGGTCTCCTGCATTGCAGGTGGATTCTTATCAGCTGAGCTACCAGGGAAGCTGGCATTAAAACCTGGTATGAATGAACTTTGCTAGTAAAGATGCACAATGGAGTACTAAATAAAGAAATTAAGGTTTAAAATCATAGCAAAATGCTTAGTACATCTTTGAATATCAGTAAATATAAAGAATTCAATGATATTGATGATGTCTGTATATAAACCTTCTCTGATCTGAGGAAGTGTCAGCTTAATTTGGAATAAGCCCATTTTGTGTAGTATCTATGAAACCTGTACGTTCAATCAGGAAACCCATCATCATCTTTGAAAATATTTGTAGCTATTTCTCTTCATTAGAAATTATATCCTCTGATAACAGCTTTTAAGAGGTCCTCTCAGAATTCATCTTGACTAGGACCCAAGAAAAGGCTGAGAAAAATGTGATTCTTTTTCTTTATTTTCATTCTTTCTCAGAAATGTATATATATTCTATCTCCCAAAAAGGAGAAAAATATACACTAATTTATATGACTCTGATTTGATACTTACAAATTGATTCCCATTTTATAACATATATCTTGTATTCTAGGTTCATAATATGGGGAAGGCAATGGCACCCCACCCCAGTACTCTTGCCTGGAAAATCCAATGGACGGAGGAGCCTGGTGGGCTGCAGTCCATGGGGTCGCTAACAGTTGGACAGACTGAGCGACTTCACTTTCACTTTTCTCTTTCATGCATTGGAGAAGGAAATGGCAACCCACTCCAGTATTCTTGCCTGGAGAATCCCAGGGATGGGGGAGCCTGGTGGGCTGCTGTCTATGGGGTCACAGAGTCGGACACGACTGAAGTGACAGCAGCAGCAGCAGCAGCAGGTTCATAATAAACACTGAAAATAAGTCAATGACATTTACTTGAAATCTTCAGTAGGTAAAATAGGACTCCAAATGGTAACAACAATTTAATTCAGTGGATATTTAAATAATTGCTATAGTAAATGAATATAATATTGATATTAATTAGTTGAAAGTCACAACTATATTCATTTATCTTGTTGTTCCTGTTACTACAGACATTAAGTGTTGATGTTCCATAACCTGAAGAATTTATTTGTTGAAGATCTAAATTGATGGCTGAGACTAGTTTCCATTTATCAATTCCCATTTTCATTATGTTTTATTTTCAGACAAATTTGATTCAAGATCAGTAGCCTATGGCAATTTCACTGAAATGAAGGTAGATGAAAACAGAAAGATGAAAAATTGAACTGACAATGTTGTGTGAAAAGTTTGTGATGTACAGTCACTAAACCCTCTCCCAGTGTGTTTCCACAAACAGCTCACAGAAGAGGTATACAATAGAAGACAAGCAACATTGTTTACTTGGTTGATTATCATATTTAACTTGCACCTTATAATATTACATTTCAATTCATTTATTAAGTGATCTCACTTCAGAATATTTTTATTATATATAAAACAAATTTGCATTGGAGAAGACAATGTAAATGTACATCGTCACTAAAGCATTAAATGCTAAGTTGCATCTGGAAAGGATAATAACTAGAAATCATAATATGTCAGAACCAGGTTAAAAGAAAACCTAGTTAGGAAGGGTGTGTGCGTGCGTGTGTGCGTGTGTGCATGTGTGTGTGTGCGTGTGTGTGCGTGCATGCATGCATGCACAATTATTTAAGAAATTTCAAAGGAAATACTATATTAACTATTTAGAAAACAAATGAGTATAATTTAGTCATTTATTTATTCATTCACTTAACCAATATTAAAGAGTGCCCAAGACATAAGAAATACTTGGATACCTGGGCTTAGTGGTGTACAAAACTGATTCTGCCCTTGCCACAGTGAACTTGCAGTCCAATGATTGTTACAGAAAGTAAACTATAAATTATGGCCAAGTAGGATAAGTAAAAGGAGATTATGGGGTGCTGGAAGAACACCCCATAATCATGGGTCATCCACCCATGATTCAAGTGGTAGGGGGAGGGTTAAGGATATTCCTTGATGAAAATCTGATACTGAAGCACCAGTACTTTGGCCACCTGATGTAAAGAGCCAACTCATTGGAAAAGACCCTAATGCTGTGAAAGTTTGAGGGCAGGAGGGGAAGGGGCAACAGAGGATGAGATGGTTGTATGGTATCACCAACTCAATGTACATGAGTTTGAGAAAACTCCAGGAGATAATGAAGGACAGGGAAGCCTGGCGTGCTACAGTCCATGGGTTCACAAAGAGTCAGACATGACTCAGCGACTGAACAACAACACCTGATGAAAATAATTTCTAAAGTAAGACTTGAATAGAAGTAAATGTTGACTAGACAAAGTGAGAGGATCAAGTATTTCAAGCATAGCAAAGAAATTGCAGAGCCAAAGCCCAAGGTAAACAAAACCTGGCCCAGTGGGAAAAACTGAACCATGACTTTCTTTTTTGAGAATAAAGGGAGCCAATGGGACCCAGTAGAGGAGATGTAAGAGACACACATTTGATCTGTGAGTCAGGAAGACCCCCCGGAGAGGGCATGGCAACTCAATCCAGTATTCTTGCCTGAAGAATGCTATGGCCAGAGAAGCCTGGCGGGCTATGGTCCCTATAATCACAAAGAGTTGGACACGACTGAAGCGACTTAGCTTTCATGCACACGTGGGAAAATAAGAAGTTGGAGAATAAGATGAACTAGATCATAGGGGACAAAATTATATTTATTACTTCTGTACTTCTGCTAGAGAGCACATCTACTGAAGTGTTAAAAACTGAGACATACAAATATTTTATTAAAATTATTTTGGTTGCAGTTCAAAAAAGGGACAGGAAATGATCTACTCTGATGTCATGGATATGGGTTGAAAAGTTGTGAAAATTTGAAAGATGATAGCTATCTGACTTTGATACACACAAAGAATCGGACACAACTTAGCTACTGACAACAACATCTAACTTTGAAAAAAAAAGAGATGGAGAAGCATAAACACATTTAAATGATACGCATTACAATAGATAAGATTTGATGATTTGGTAGACCTGTATGGGATTGAGAGAAAATAAGTGAGTGGGTGGCAGAATATAGCCCGGGTTTCCTAGCTAAAAACAACTATAAGATTGTCCTACTGATAATGAACTCTGGATAAAAAGTGGATTAGGGAGGGAAGATGAGAAATTGATTTTTGTGCATATTTTAAGAGGGCCTGTTATGTAGTCTTTCTGGGGCAATGTTGATGAAGATGAAGACATATGCAGAGGCCATCAGCCTCAGAAGGCACCAGGCGGGACAAGAGCCAGGCCAAGGTGGCTTTATCTCATAGTCACCATTCCCAAAGGGAACCTGATTCTCTCTTTATGTTTCTTTCCTGCTTCCCACTCAAGTTAAATCAGGTTGGAGAAAAGCAACATAGAATATAGGCTCAGAACAAGCCACGTTCCATTTTCCAAAACCCTACTCCCACCCCACACCCACACACACCCTGCCCCCAACACATGCACTCTCCTTTAAGCTGCTTGAGTCTTTGTTGAAGAAAGGGAAAAGATAAAGCCCTGGGACAATTTGAAAACTTACACTTTGAAAATAAACCAGAATATGTCTTAATATAATCTAAAATTGTTCTGTGTATTCTTGAACAATCTTAGTTTATAAGAAGAAAAGCTATGAAAAACCTAGACAGTATATTAAAAAACAGAGACATCACTTTGCTGACAAAGGTCTGTATTATCAAAGCAATTATCCAGTAGTCATCAATGGATGTGAGAGTTGGACCATAAAGAAGGCTGAGCACTGAAGAATTGATGCTTTCAAATTGTGGTGTTGGAAAAGAATCTTGAGAGTCTCTTAGACTGCAAGGAGATCAAACCAGTCAATCTTAAAGAAAATCAACCCTTACTATTCATTGGAAGAACCAATTCTGAAGCTGAATCCCCAATAACTTAGCCAAACTGATGCGAAGAGCTGACTCACTGGAAAAGACCCTGATGCTGGGAAAGATTGAAGGCAGGAGTAGAAGACGGCAACAGAGGATGAGATGATTGGATGGCATCACTGACTCAATGGACATGAGTCTGAGCAAACTCCAGGAAATAGTGAAATACAGGGATACCTGCAGTCCATGGTGTCACAAAGAGTCAGACATGACTGAGCAATTGAACAGCAAACAACAAAAACAAACAGTTCTGACTGCCAGAAATTATGTGAAAATAATGGAATTAGACGAATATATAATTTAAATGGTTGCTACCCTATTGGAAAGGGAAAGTTCAATAGGGAATAGATGAATAGAATAAACAACAAGGACCTGTTGTATAGCACAGGGAACGATATTAAGTATCTTGTAATAATCTACAAAAAATCTGAAGAATAGATATATAATATATATTTGTATATGTGTATCTATCTATCTATCTATCTATATCTAAATCACTTTGTTGTACACCTGAAACAGTCGATTCCTTACTGTTGAGCCATCATGGAAGCCTATATATATTTACGTATATGTATATATATAGCTGAACTACTTTGTTCTACATCTGAAACATTAAAACTCAACTGTATGTCAATAAAAATAAATGCATAATAAAATTTTAAAAAATTTAAAAAAATGAGCAGATGACAGCAGTATTTAGAGTCAAATGAGACAAGTATTCTTGACTTCATAGAACTTACTGCTTCTCTTCAAAATATATTTTATTTTTTTTTAAAGGAATTCCCTGGTTGTTCAGTGGTTAAAACTTGGCTCTTTCACTGCTATGGACCCAGGTTCAATCCCTGGTAATGGAATTAAGATGCCATGAACCCCAGGGTGTGCCCCAAAATAAAATAAAATAAACACATCATTGAAAATGTTTGTGTTTAGAGATTATAATATTTTTAGATTTGGTAGATTAATCCAATGAAAATGATAGGAATAAAAACTTGAATTTATATAGCTATATAACATATTATTATATTTAATTGGAGAAAATGCTAAGTGAAGTAATTTCATCTTGACATACTTGAAATTTAAATCTGATCTTTTGTTATGTCATTTTAACTAAAATAAAAACATGTAGTAATTTGAATTATACATTCTAAGAAACATGAAATACTTTAGTAAAACTAGATATAAATTACTATGTATACATGTATGTGCGTATATATGTGTGCGTGTGTATTATCCAAAATGATAAAATTATGTTAGTCAAAACCAACAGCCAAAGCAAAATAAAAACTAAATACAAGAATTCATAAAGTCAAACAATACTTTCTGAAATAACTATGCTAGTTCTTGATCAGAAAACATAACATGAAAATAATTAATAATAAACTAGGCCACTTATACCTGTTTTTATAAGTAAGTTAATCTCAAATCTCACTTTGTCTATATAATAAGATTATAAAACATTATGTCATAATTTGGATTCTGTATATATCAAAGGAAAACCAATTATAAATCATAAATTTATCATGTTGTCTGAATTATGAATTATTGCACAGGATATGTACAGCTTTATCGACTTACGATCATCATTGCAAATGTACATGTTTTAATTCATCTAGAACCTAAATAAAAATGATGAGTAAAAAATAGGTTTGCAGCGATATTTTAGTCACTTTTTAAAGCTCTTTCTTTTTTCCCCATACTCTTCAACACTTAGACTCTTACACACCATTCAACATGTATTTTTCTTCATCATTCTTAGAATAAGAAAGATAGGATAAGGATCATTACCTGACATGGTCTCATTAAAAAAATAAAAATAAAAAAACAAAACTTCCCATCCAAGACCTATGAATTTGCATTATTCAGATGACTTTTGATAATATCATTGTGATGCTTTCTTTTTTATAATTTATCATTTATTGCTTCCATTTTCATCATCTTTGAACTTTTCAGAAATGAAAAGATGAACATTCTGTTTCCCATCTTCTGAGAAATGCTATGTACTATGATATTAGTCTTCTGCATTGATTATTGTGAATAGTCAGACTGAAGACAATTTTCTGCTAATTGATTTTAGTCTTCTTTGGTTATAACACAATATTGTTGATCATGCAGTTTTGTCAATTAAACATGCTGTGCCTCTCTGTCCCACTGTTTTTCACCTCACTTATTATAAACACTTAAAAGATAATTATTAACCAAAACACAGTCTTTTTGCTTTTCATAAAAAACAAGAAAAGAGTCTAGAGAGATCTGATTTCCCTTTAACTAGAGTGGGAGAAAATGGGTATGTACCATAATTATAATATATACTTAGTGACCACAGCTCTTTCTGTTATGAAATAAAGATATTTCTTATTCAGATATCATAGATTTCTTAAAAGTGTTCTATTTTTATATGTTAATGATGAAGGGAATTTATAATATATGAGAATAAATATATAAAATAGATTAATAAACACATTTTATTCTCTATATATTCTATATATCATTATTCATATATATTCTATACATTCATTTGAGTTCAGTTCAGTCACTCAGTCATGTCTGATTCTTTGTGACCCCATGAACCGCAGCACGCCAGGCCTCTGTGTCCGTCACCAACAGCCAGAGTCCACCCAAACCCATGTCCATCGAGTTGATGATGCCATCCAACCATCTCATCCTCTGTCATCCCCTTCTCCTCCTGCCCTCAATCTTTCCCAGCATCAGGGTCTTTTCAAATGAGTCAGCTCTTCACATCAGGTGGCCAAAGTATTGGAGTTTCAGCTTCAACATCAGTCCTTCCAATGAACACCCAGGACTGATCTCCTTTAGNCTCCTCCTGCCCTCAGTCTTTCCCAGCATCAGGGTCTTTTCAAATGAGTCAGCTCTTCACATCAGGTGGCCAAAGTATTAGAGTTTCAGCTTCAACATCAGTCCTTCCAATGAACACCCAGGATTGATCTCCTTTAGGATGGACTGGTTGGATCTCCTTGCAGTCCAAGGGACTCTCAAGAGTCTTCTCCAACACCACAGTTCAAAAGCATCAATTCTTCGGCGCTCAGCTTTCTTTATAGTCCAACTCTCACATCCATAACATGACTACTGGAAAACTATTTAGTCCAGTCCAGAATAAATTTGAGCCACAAATGCGAGTCACCTATGTAATTGCAAAATTTTAAGAGCTATATTAAAAGAATAAAGAGGTCAGACTTTTAGTGGTATTTTTATTTAACCCCAGATGTCCAAAATATTTTTGCAACATATAATCAATGTAAGAAATTGAGGTCTCCCCCTTTTTTTTTTGCACTAGGTTTTTGAAATCTGTGTATTTTGCACTTACAGCACATCTCAATTGGGACTAGCCACATGCAGCTTTAATTTATCTTCCCTTAAGATAAATCCACAGGCCGCTTAAAACTACATTTCTGGTGGGTGGTGGCAGTACTGGAAGAAGGAAACAGGTTTGATTTCCTGGGTTCTGCTGGTCAGGAGGGAAGTCCTGGTGGCTCAGTGATAAAGAACCCGCCTGCCAATGCAGGAGATGGGGGTGGAGTTTCCATCCCTGAGTGGGGAAGATCTCCTGGAGAAGGAAATGACAACCCACTCCAGTATTCTTGCCTGGGAAAATCCCATTGACAGATGAGCCTGGTGGGATGTATAGTCCATACGGTTGTAAAAGAGTCGGGCACAACTTAGCAATTAAGCAACCAGTAGTTGCTCAGGAACTGTCTACACCCATGATTCTCTAACTTTAGAATCGCTGGAGGGTTTGATCACTAAGTCTGGGCTGGAACATTTTTCTTACAAGATCCCAAGTGATGCTGATGTTGCTCGTCCAGACACCACACTTTGAGCCTGTATCGACCTATATCGAGCCTACATCGACCTCGTGGCTCTCAAACTTGGCTCCATGTTAGAAACACCTGAGGAACTTTATTGATGCCAAAGCCTCTATCAGAATCTGATTTATTTGACATAAGCATGCCTCAGGTAACTTTAATATGCAAGAAAGTTCATGAACCCAGGTCTACACTTAAGTTCTGTCAACTCAACATCCTTAGCTCTTAGCTCCTCTGCAGGGGATTAAGAACAGGTTCTTGGTGTTTCCATTTTCCACCTTGGCAGTGCTGGCTTTGAACTGCGGTGTTGAAGGCTTGAGAGTTCCTCGAACTGAAAGATCAAACCAGTCGATCCTAAAGGAAACCAATCCTGAATATTCCTTGGAAGGACTGAAGCTCCAATCCTTAGGCCCCCTAATGCAAAGAGCTGCTGCTGCTGCTGCTGCTGTCACTTCAGTCGTGTCCGATTCTGTGTGACCCCATAGACGGCAGCCCACCAGGCTCCCCCGTCCCTGGGATTCTCCAGGCAAGAACACTGGAGTGGGTTGCCATTTCCTTCTCCAATGCATGAAAGAGAAAAGTGAAAGTGAAGTCGCTCAGTCTGTCCAACTGTTAGCGATCCCATGGACTGCAGCCCACCAGGCTCCTCCATCCATTGGATTTTCCAGGCAAGAGTACTGGGGTGGGGTGCCATTGCCTTCCCCGGCAAAGAGCTGACTCATTAGAAAAGATCCTGATGCTGGGAAAGATTGAAGGCAGGAAAAGGGGACAACAGAGGACGAGATGATTGGATGGCATCACTAACTCAATGGACATGAGTTTGAGCGAGCTCAAGGAGATGGTGAAGGACAGGGAAGCCTGGCATGCTGCAGTCCATAGGGTTGCAAAGAGTCAGAGATGACTGAGCAACTGAAGAATAAATGCTGGCTCTTTCTTGCCTTTCTCTCCATTCCTCCCAGAGTCACGGTCAAACATGCGGGTCAGTGTGCTGATGATGAGGTCGGGGGTGGGTCCTTGGGGTGAGCTACTTTTGGGGTGCAATGCTGTGTGAGCTAAACCCAGGCATAAATCCAGGAGTTTAAACAATGATTCTAAAACAGTCTTTTCTGGGTCTCAGCGCACTTCTAAGAATTTGATACATTAAAACTGCAGAATATACTGCACTGATGCAGCTTTACAGCTTATCTTGAACCCATCGGGGGGCCTTGGACCCCTTGTCTTGGGGCCAAGGGAAGTTAAGAAGGGCTTGCCAACTGAGCCACAAGCCCTATTGCAACAGATATTGTTTGCTGTCTGCTCCTACCTCCCACCAATTAAAGTTTTCTAAATAGCCACAATTATTTAAAGTTCAGTAGATTTCTCTTTTAAAGATGATTTCCAGTTACTTTGGGGCTTTTTGGTTTTGTTTTAGATTTTTTGGCTGCACCACAGGGGTTGTGAGATCTTAGTTCCCAAACCTGGGATTGAACGAGGGCCTTCCTTCGGCAATGAAATCATGAAGTCCTAACCACTGGACTGCCAGGGAATTCCCTCCAGTTGCTTTTGGAAAACAGAGACTTGACACCATTGAGCTCACTCACTCAAAGCCCTGGTGATACGGAGGAACCCCTACCTCCTTCTTATTGAAACAAGGTCTTTGTTTTATAGCACACCCTCTCTCTTTTAATATCTGTCTGGGGTCTGTAAGGGCTTCCCTGGTGGCTAAGACGGTAAAGAATCTGCGTGCAATTTTGGAGACCCGGGTTCCATCCCTGGGTTGGGAGGCAACTGACTCAGTATTCTCGCCTGGAGAATTCCATGGACTGAGGAGCCTAGCGAGCTACAGTTCATGGGATCTCAAAGAGTCGGAAACGACAGAGCGGCTAACACACACACACTGGGGTCTGTAAGCATGTGAGGTTTACAATTGCTAGGCAGATTATACATGGCCTTACATGCCCTGCTAAGGAGCTTGAACTACCAACACCACTTTTTTTTTTTTTTTTGGTAGCTATTGTTTATATCCCCAGGGCGGGAACAACCTCTTATCACTTCTGTCTAGCCAGCACCATCCGCGGGGCACGTCGTTTGGCACAAATAAAGGGAGGGCATGAGTTCGTTTGTCCCAAAGCCGCAGTTCGCGCCCGCATCGCTAGGGGGCACTAGGACCCCGGCAGGGCCGGGGGAGACCAGCGGCCAAGGAACCCGGCGACAAGGGGACATTCCGCATTCCGGCTGGCGCCTCCCGTGTGTCTCAGGCCTTCCTCGTCACGCCGCGCTCCTGCCCCACCCCAGGAGAAGAGAACCCAGAAGAAAACAGCCTGCACTGTCCAGAAAGAAAGGGCTTTATTGGGGAGCAGGGACAGCCGAGGACCCCGTCCTCTTAACAGACAAGGCCAGGAGAGGCTAACTGTGTTAGGCGGAGAAGGGCTGGGCAGTTTTACTGGCGGGGTGGTGACGGCGGTGTTTCCCAATGGGGACTAACAGTTTTATAGAAGATTCTGGTCAGTTTCACAAAGTCAGGTTCAAGGATGCTGATCGATTGCGTCTTCCCCGGCACAGACCTGTGGCCCTTCTTCGGGCCTTCCGCGGATCCGGAGGGCACTCCTGAGCGCCCGGGCCTGAGGGTCTGCGGGGCATGTTACTTTCCTCGGGGGACCCCAGAGGGCCGGAACCTCAAGGCTCCTCCTGCCAGGGGGAGGGACCAGACCAAAGGCAAATCTTAGCGGCGCGCGCAACGCGAATGGGGACACCCAGGCGCCGGATGGGGCAGTATGGGCCCAACGACCACTGCCTCCTTCTCACTCCCGGGCCATGCCCGGGACTTGGGGTCCTAGCCCGGTGACTTCCCAGGGAGCCCTTTCGCTAGCCCAGTTTTCTCCCACGCAGAGGGTTGGGGTACGGGCAGGAGGGGAAAGGGGTTCCCACCTGTTCCAGACCGTTCTCCGAAGCCTTTCTGCGAGGAGGCCAGATCACCGCCAGCTTTCCGTCGCCCCTGCTCACTGCGGAGGAAGGGGCGCTCAGCTGGGATTGCATACACCCCCCCACACACACACACACACCTTACCAGCAGGAGGCAACCAGGACGAAGGAGAGCGGCCGCACCCCTTAAACACACACAGGCGTTCACCTCCCTCCCCGCCGAGGCCTCCGTCCCGAGGGAGGAGGGGGAGGAACCCCAGGGAGGGGCAAGGCGAACAAACCCAGAGTGAGGAGGTAGGAACCAGAAAATTCAGAGATCCAGGTGTGCCAGAATCCAGGGAGGGTCCCTGGGAACCCGACAAAGACATCTGGGATCCTCCTCCCTTTCCCCACCACAAGCCTAGGTGGGGTGTGTCTGGAAGTCCGACGGGGTTGGGGGTGGAGCATAGGGACGGTCAGTCCAGAAAGGGTGGGCAGAGAGAGGACAGTAGAGAGGGGTGTCCGAGGAGTTTGGGAGCCAGGAAGGGGGACCCTGAGGATTAGAGGGCCACTGGAGTAGGGGAGTCGGTGAAAGCGGCTGGAGCCCTGGGAATCCCCAGCATTGGGACGCCGGTGGCTTACCCGTTAGGCTGGGCGCGGGCTCCTTGAACTCGGCGGTGCCGTAGAGGCTCAGCCGCTGGCGCTGCAGCTCCCTCTCGCGCTCATTCACCTCGCGCACCTCCTGCTCCAGCAGCGACGGTGCGATGGGCTGCGGGGCGCGAGTCAGCACCGGACACTGGCCCTGTAAGACTGAATTCGGCCGGCCTCCGGGCTCGGGCAGCCGCTGCGTGTCTGCGCTGCCCTCCGCCGCGGGTGAGGAGGAGCACCCGCCAGCAGCCTCGAAAAAGCGCTTGAGCTCGCCCAGGGGCTGCGGCGGCGGCCGGGCGCTCTGCTTCGGGACTTCGGGGCGCGCGAGCGCCGCCTGCCGATAGGCCTCCCGCTCGATGTCTCGCTGCATCTGCGCGCCCGCCCGAGCGCGCTCCAAAGCGCGCGGGAGCGCGGGGCTGGGGCCCGGCAGGCTGAGCACCGGCCGCACGCGCAGTTCAACGAGTTCACTGCCCGCGCGACCTGGGCTCAGGCCCCGGCTCCGGCGCAAGCTTTCCTCGCGTTCGCAGCTGCGGCGAATTTCGCGCTCGATGGGCGTCTCCATGAGTGGCTCCTCTAGGGGATGTTGTGGGGTCTCCGAACGCAACTGGAGGGCTTCCGAGTTCGACTCAGGAGGTTTCCGGACCTTGAGCGATACTGCTCCAGGAGCCCCGTGCCTAGCGCTTCAGACGGTTCAGGGTCGTCGCTTCCTTGCCCAGGACTCTCAAAGCCCCCAGCTGCGGTCCGGCCCAGGACGCTCTGCGTCCTGCCTCGCTGATGGTCCGAGGGCTTCCGTCTCTTGCTCGAGGGTCTCCGCGCCCTGGTCTGGGGAGGGCACGGGGACGTCGGTATTCAGCTCTGCGGCAGGCTTGGGAATTTCGCTATCTAAGCCGGGGGGTTCAAGCCCACGCGCTTCGGACGACCCCAGGGCTCCGTTCTGCCGCCCAGGGGCCTAGGTGTCCAGGGTTGAGAGCAGCTCGGAAGCCTTAGTTCCCAGCGCTGGAGTTTTGATGCCTAGAGCTGGGACACCCTGCCCTGCTCAGCACCTGTGGTTGCAATCGCCGTCCGCGGGTTCCAAGGCGTCGCCCGCACCGGCCACTTCTCTGACCCGCCCCTGGCCTCCAAGAACTGCCCTCGGGGGCAGGGCCGGGCACCGCCCCCTGCACCTGCCGGCCGGACTCGGGGCCCCGCCCCGGCCCCGCCCCCGAGGGGGACGCCTCAGCTGGGCACTGGGTTTGGTCCACTGACGCTTCTGTCAGCTCAGGGCATTGGATGTTTTAGAAGAGAGCTTCCCTAGACCTAGCCTGCTACCTGGGGGCGCCAGTCTAGAGGCAGTGTTCACTCAATGGGCGCCACCTTGGCACCTTTTCGGGCTCACGTCCCCGGCATTACCAGGGGGCTTGGTCCCACCCAGCTGCACGCCTGGCTGAACCTCTGAACCACTGTCTTCTGGTGGGGTGTACTCCGAAATCATCTTTCCGGGGCCTGGCCTGGCCCGCCAATCCTGTGTCAGCCGGCTGGCAGCTACAGCAACGGGCTCCGGGCTGTCCTTTCAAGTTCCACCCCTGCAGCGCACAGTTCGGGCTGGAGGGGGCGCCAGGAACCGCCTCTCCGCCCGCCCCAGTCTGTCTCCCAGGGCCTCGGCTCACACTTCCGAGCCGAGCGCCAGCGCCCGCGTAAGGCCCATAGGGCGCTTCCCCTCACCCCACCCGGAAAAGTTCGCGAGCCGGCCGCTGCCAAGCGCACTCCCAGACCGAGGGACGAGGCAGGCATGCACACACAGCGCGCCCAAGACCCAGAAGAGCGGCTAAGGTTGGAAAGGCGGTCACCTTGGGCCCAGGCGACTGGGAGACCCAGGGAAGTATCCAGGCTTGTGGGGGAAGTAGCTCTCTGCAGCAGGGGCCAGATTGTGGTGTTCTTGGCCAGGACTGATGCCAGGAACAGGCGACCTACTCCCGGGGACATTTTCCACTCTCTTCCACTGGGCTGTCGCCAAAACCTGCCTCCACCCCTCCCCCCTCCACTTTGGGATGACCAGTGAAAAAGACAGTTACCTGAAGAAAGGGTGGGGGGCGGCTACACAGTCTCAGGAGTGCCAATAATCCCCCAACTCTCTGCCTACCCTGGTGACTCTCTTTTCCTTCCACCCTCTCACTCCACTCTCTCCTGGATCCCAATCTCAAGCTGCTACCCTCCTCCCTCTGACTGTATTGGCTCAATTGGAATTGGGCCCACCTGGGTTCCATCCCACTGAGAACCGGAGCTAAGTGTCAGCCTTCTCCAAGACTCAGTTTTTTTATCTGTAAAATGGGGATGGTAGTACTTACCCCTTTGAGAGGTGATGACGATGAAAACTCTACTTCTGGAATGAGTTGTCTCTACAGTGGACTCCACTTTATCACCTCCTGTTCCTCTTCTTCCCTGATGGCTCAGTGGTAAAGAATCCGCCTGCAATGCAGGAGACACGGGTTCAACCCCTGGGTCAGGAAGCCTTCCTGGAGGAGCAAATAGCAACCCACTCCAGTATTCTTGCCTGAAAAATCCCCATGGACAGAGGAGCCTGGAGGGATACTGTTCAAAGGGTCACAGAGTCGAAAACGACTTCACATGAGTATGTGCATCTCTCTTCTAGCCATGCACACGGTGCTCTTGGTTCCACCACACCACTGACCCTTCTCTGTCCAAGGACCTCCTTGACCTCCATTTACCAGACCTGGTCACTGGCTTTGCCCTGAGTTCCTTTCCACTAGCTCCTTAGTCTTGGAGAATGCTACCCACTTATGGTTTTCCTCTGACCTCCCAGGTGCCCGTTTTCAGACTTCTGGTTCACCTGCATCAGTGGGGTTCTTTCCCCTCTGGCTTCCATTGGGTTTGGCTGATGGGAGAGAGGAGAATGAGAGATCA
Organism: Oreotragus oreotragus; assembly: GCA_006410675.1. Lineage (NCBI taxonomy): Eukaryota > Metazoa > Chordata > Mammalia > Artiodactyla > Bovidae > Oreotragus > Oreotragus oreotragus. Next base: position 147,200 of record SJYX01019242.1, read on the forward strand.
GGATGTTTATCCCACGTGTTCTTCTTCCAAGCTTTGTTGGCTGTGTCCCTCCACTGCCGGCAGCAGCTCCAAACATCTCTCTCTCTCCAGGGCTATAGGGTGGTAAGAGCTCCCAGCTGATGCTAACCCAGCGAGTGCACTATGCCTTGTTTATTTCCTTCTATTGAGTTCTGATCAATTACTCAGTTTAAGTATACAATCTCTTTCCTGCCAACACTCAGACCTTGACAAACTCCAATTTCACACTTTAAACACCATCTCTATGCAGATGTCTCCCAAATATATATCTCTAGCTCTAATTTCTCCTCTGAGTTTCAACTCATATCCAACAGTCCCCAGTCTAATAGATAGGTCAAACTGAACACTTTCAAAACTGAATTCTTGGTCTCCCCCAAACTGTACTTCTCTTTACTACATATAACAACTCACTCATTCTGTTTTTCATGTCCCAAAATGTAGAACTCAGCCTCAATTTCTTTTTTTTCCCTATCCACCCCCCAGTCCATTCATATATTGGATTGCTGTTTGCTCTGCCTCCAACACATATTATGAAGTCGTCCACTTCTCTCCACCCTTTCCCAGCCATGCATTGCCCTCCGATGCCTCTCCACCAAACAGGAGAAAAGTCCAAATTTCCTACCCTGGCTCAAAACCCCCTCCCACTTCTCAGATCTCATCTCCTGACACCCTCTCCCTTGATCCCTCCTCCATCTGAACCTTTATGCTTTCCTCAAACTCTGCGATTGCATTCCCACCCCAGGGTCTTTGTACTGGCCTTTCTCTCTGCTTGGAATGACTCAGCATAGGGTTGGCTTCTGCTGTTCAGATGTCACTTGATTCATATGTCACTGCTTCAGATAAGTGGTCTCTGATCATCCAGCCTACCTCAAACACAGCTCTTCTCCGTAACTCTATCCCTGCCTTTTTTATTTTTTGTAATTAACCCAGTATTACAGTTGGGCTTCCCTTGTGGCTCAGACGGTAAAGAATCTGCCTGCAGTGCAGGAGAACCAGGTTTGATCCCTGAGTTGGGAAGATCCCCAGGAGAGGGGAATGGCTACCTACTTCAGTATTCTTGCCTGGAGAATGCCATGGACAGAGGAGCCTGGTATGCTATAGTCTGTGGGATCACAAAGAGTTGGACACGACTGAGTGACTAACACTTTCACAATACTCCAGTTATCATCAATTACCTTTGTTTCTTTGTTTGTATATTATCTAACTCTGCCCACCCCCCACCTCAGCTGGACAGTGAGTGGTATTATAGCATTTTCTGTTTGTCATCTTCACCCAGCTCTCTCACGCCTAGAACAGTGCCTAACACATAATACTTACTAAAGAATGTTCCCAAATTTGGGAACAAAGAAATAGACTTGGAAGTTGCCATTGAGTTTAAGAGACAGACACAGTTATAAACAGAACAATCTTGCCTCAAGGTGGAACCCAGGACAAGAGTATAAAGGGAAGCCTATATAAGTGTTGATCTAAATAGCTAACAGTTATAAAATCAAGCCACGAGCAATGAAGAAAAATATACACTCTCCTCCAAAAGGTGGGAACAACCCAAATGTCCATCAACAAATGAATGGATAAGCACAATGTGATCCATTCATACAATGGAATATTATTCAGCCATGAAAAAGGAACGAAGCACTGATTCAGGCTAAAATATGGATGAACCTTGACAACATTATGGAGAAGGGAATGGCAACCCACTCCAGTATTCTTGCCTGGGAAACCTCATGGACAGAGGAGCCTAGTGGGCTACAGTTCATAGGGTCTTGAAGAATCAGACACTACTCAGCAACTAACATTTTCTCTTTTGAAAAAATTATGCTCAGTGAAAGAAGCCAGACAGAACAGGCCACATATTGTATGATTCCACTGATTTTAAAAAATGTCCAGAATAGGTAAATCTACAGAGACAGATGCAGATCAGTGGTTGCCAGGGTCTTGGGGAAGGAGTGTCTGTTTAATGGGTACAGAATTTCCTCTTGGGGTAATGAAAAGTTTCTGGACCTAGATAGTGGCAAGTTGCACAACCTTGTGAATGTATTAAATGCTACCAATGGTAAATTTTGTGTATTTTACCACAACTAAATGTGTTCTCTATTTCTATCATGGCAAATAAGCTTTTATTAAAAAAAGAAAAATTTGGCTGACTTGGGTCTTAGTTGTGGCACAAGAGATCTTCATGCCTCATGTGGGATCTTTCGTTGTGGCGTGTGGGTTAGTTGCCCCACAACATGTGAAATCTTAGTTTCTAGGCCAGGAAGCAAACTCATGTCCCCGTCATGGCAAGGCGAGGGTTTCTTAACCACTGAACCACCATGGACGTCCCCCAGATATGCCTTTAGGAGGATCTATTGGGTTCGCCAAAAAGTTCACTTGGGTTTTGCCATACCATCTTTGGGTTGTTGTTACGAAAAAAAAAAAAAGTCCCAAAGGAACATTTTGACCAGCCCGATAGAAGACCAGGTTCAACTGAAATGATTTTGAATCCCCAGGAGTTTTGTACTTGGCATAGGAAAACCCCAGGCCTCAGTCCGGCCCTGTTTGTTTTACAACCCCAAGTCTGTCCTACACAATGAGGGGCCTTGTACATGTAGCTAGGGACCCCATCCCATGTACCCAAGCTCTTTCCTCGCTCCTCTGCCACTTTTTGGCCATCCTGAGTAGGATCTAGAGCAGGGAGGAAGGATTTAGCTGGGCACATTCCCTTTGTTCCATGGGGAGCAGACTCTCTGAAACAAGGAAGGGGCCTAGGGGACTTCCCTGGCGGTCCAGTGGTTAAGACTGCAGGGGCCATGGGTGCAATCCCAGGTCGGGTGGGGTGAACTAAGACCCTGCATGCTGTACAGCTCGACCACAAGAGTGCTGGGGGCTGCAGCAGACCAGCCGGGAGAGTAGGAGATGATTTCCCCAAGAGGATGGTTGGATAAAACATGATCAGCTGAGAAAAGGGGCACTGCTCCTTTAAGAAAGGGATGGTGGGAGGATTGAATAGGGACCTTCAAGACTTGGGTAAGAAGTTCTCTAGACATTTCTCGTCACCACACTCCCCGGATAGTTATCACATCTAAGGGGCGTCCAGTGTCCTGGAGGCTATTGGATCGAATTCTCTCATTTTCCGAAAGGGGAAACTGAGGTCCAGAAAGGGAAGTTGCCCTGAGTTGTCCAGAGCTCAAGCCTTCTGGTGCTCAGGAGGCACAGGCTGTGGTCTCTAGAATCTTCTGGTGGGACCAGCCCTTCCTCCTCACCCCAGACACCAGGGTCCAAGAAGTGAGGGCAGTAATATGTAAAAGCAACAGTATTCAAAGGCTGGTTGCCTTTGGTGGGCAGCCGGACTTGAAATGTCTAGGGCGCCAAGTAAAGGTGCCCTTGTCTGAGGGAGTTAGGGAGAACCAGCCCTAGTCCACAGGCTTGACCAGGCATGTGGGAGTGTGTTTGCCGGGAGGCAGCCGAGTGCAGCAAGGAGGCCAGTGGCTGGTAAATAATTGATCAGGACAGCTGATAGTACCTCCCCAGAACTGCCCGCCATCCCCCAGCCCCCCTCAGTCCGGCCCAGGCGTCTCCCGCCTCCTGGCCCAAACCAGCTGGACCAGCTCTCCCAGTGCCCGCCTGCTGCCGCGCCCCCGCCCCCCCCAACTCCGACAGCCAAGTCACAGCCTCCGGGGCACTTTCGGCAAGCACCAGGGGTGGTAGGTCTGGAATTTGGAAATCAGAACGTGGGCTTCTGGGCAGAGATGGCCCTGCAGAGCCATGTGTGGTCTCTGGCCACACCCACGTAAGTGTCTGGGGTCAGGGGGCCAGTGGGCAGGGCCTGGGAGGGGCTCATGGAAGACGCTGGCCTTCCTATGGGGGTACGGCAGGGTGGGGGTTGTTGCTGGTTAGAGCTCCAGCTAGCCTCTCCTACGGGGACCAGGAAGAGTGAAGGGCGGCTGGCAGTCAACCTTGCAGCCTCTTCAACGCACCCCTCCCCAGAAAGTCGGGTGGGAGATGTGAATTCTCACCCCCTTGTTTTTTGGGTATTTTCCACTGGCAGGCTTCAAGCCCAAAGTCCAGCCAGAGGCGGGGTGGGGCTATTAGTTGAATGGGGGATGGGGAATGTCAGGGTCTCTCACTCTCATATTTTGCCTCTAAATTCATCCTTTGGTGTCTGGGTGGGAAGAAATGCTTGAGATCGAAAAGGGAAAAAAGTTAACAGTTCCCAAACTGAAAAAGAGGATTTCAACAGGGAAATGATTACCTACTTAATGAAATGACCACCAACTGTCCCTGGCAGGGCAAAAAGCAGAAGATTTAGGGACAAACAATATTGAACAAAGTGTGCAGATTGTTTTAATATTTGAGATGTGAAGGCCTTTGAAAGTCAGAGGATGGAGGGGGTTCCAGAGGTTTGTAGAGACTTCTGGAAAAGGGGTTCCCTCCAGGGACCCCAACTGGGTCCCTCACTCTTTTGGGTTCCCCGTTGCATTATTCACCAACTGCAAACCTGGTTGCCTAGCAATGGGAATCTGATCTCCCCCCACCCCCCCAGCAAGGAAGAGACAGGGTGATTACATCTTGGGCATGGGAGAACAGAGGGGGTACTTTAGCCTCCCCCAGGGCAAACCTATTAGCAGGGGATCTGAGCTTCCTTTGGGACACCCTTTAAAGCATGAACTTCAGCATCCTGCCCTAACTGGAATCGAAGATCCACCTCCCCAGGCTGACCTCTGGTCCCCTGGCTGTCAAGATGAAGATGCCTGAACTCCCATTTCTCCACAGTGTTCCCAGTATTTGAGCTCTAAGAGCCTTGAGTTCCAATCCTGACTCAATGACCTTAGACAAGTCTTCTGCCACTTCTCAGAGCCTCAGTTTCCTTTTCTGTAAAATGGGGACAGTAGTACTATTTACCTTTTAGGATGGTCGAGAGGGTTAAATGAGTTACTAAAGTTTTTTGAAAGTGAAAGGTGCTCAGTCATGTCTGACTCTTTGCGACCCATGGACTATAGCCTGCCAGGCTCCTCTCTCCATGGAATTTTCCAGGCAAGAATCCTGGAGTGGGAAGCTGTTGCCTTCTCCAGCGGATCTTCCCAACCCAGGTATTGAACCCAGATCTCCTGCACTGCAGGTGGATTCTTTACCATCTGAGCCATCAGGGAAGCCCCAAATGAGTTACTAGGAGTAAAGCATTTAAGGGTGCCCAGCACATGGTGTGCACTGGCTAATGGTTGGCTGATTTTCTTCTCAGTTGGAACGTCAACTCAGCAAAAAGTTAACTACAGTGTCTCAAGATCAGGGCAGGGAGGAGGAGCCTAGGAAGCCCCTTAGAGCACTTAGAGAGCTATATATAGTAAGTGCTAAATGCCAGCTCACTTTTATGCCTTCATGGTGAAGCCAGAGAAGATCCGGGAGGCCCCACCAGAGTCTGGGCAATGAGGTTTAAGCTCATCCGATAGGATAGTGCTCAGATTAATAAATGTTTGAGGGCTTGCTCTGTGCCCACCCTGGGCTACATGTCAGGACCAACAGGCAGATAGATATATCCTTCTAGATATTGGAAGCACCTCCATGTGGCTGGCACTCAGTGCACCTCTGTGATGGTAAGTTGTCGTGATGATGACTGTCCCTGACGTGCACTGCAGTACCAACCAGTCTCCAGCTTCCAGGGGGAGCCCAAATGGATTNTGAGGGCTTGCTCTGTGCCCACCCTGGGCTACATGTCAGGACCAACAGGCAGATAGATATATCCTTCTAGATATTGGAAGCACCTCCATGTGGCTGGCACTCAGTGCACCTCTGTGATGGTAAGTTGTCGTGATGATGACTGTCCCTGACGTGCACTGCAGTACCAACCAGTCTCCAGCTTCCAGGGGGAGCCCAAATGGATTAGGGGTGCCCCTGAGGCTGAGAATTGGAGATCCTGGGGTGCTTTGAGGAGGATGGGGGAATTGCAGGTTAAACCTTAAATGGCAAGCCCCCACCCCCGCCCCAGTCCGGAGTCCAGCACTAGGCAGTGTGACCTGGTGATCCTTGCCCCATGGGAGGATGGTTTGCAAGTGTAAGAGGCAGCTCTGGAGTTACCATGGCAATGGCATGTGTCCACAGCGAGATGGACACTTCTTTCCCAGATTCTCACCACCTCCCTCAACCTGCACGTAAGGGATGCTGGGTAACAGCCAAGGTCCAGAGAGGGTGTGGGTTTGGGAAAAAATACAGAGCATGTTCTAGCCTGGTGGGATCCGAGCTTCTGGGAATGGTTATTATGATTAATTAAAAACATTATTAGTCATGGGAATTATTTAAATTATCATTATTTTTCTTTTTGACTTGTGGGATCTTAGTTTCCCTATCAGGGATTGAATCCCTGCCCTCAGCAGTAAGAGCCCAGTCCTAACCACTGGACCGTCAGGGAATTCCCTAAAATTATTACTAATATAAACCATGCTACTGTTTTGGGGGCACAATGTCCTAAGATTTTCCTGCATGGATAGATATTTCCCTGCAAGGGAATCTCTCTCTGCAAGGTGAGGAAGGATCAGACTATTCTGGCCCATTTTACAGATGGGGAAACTGAGGCTCAGAGGGGTGATGTCAAGCCTCAGAAGGGATTTAGCTCAGCCTGTCACAGCCTGGGCTCTCTCCCCCTCACAGGACCCCTGCCCTCTGCCCCGACTCCTCCCAGGTGCAAAGGGGAAACAGAGGAAAGTACTGGGTTTGGTTGATTTCCAAGCAGCTCAGGGATCTTGGCTCAAAGATGGGTGTTCAAGAGATGGGTCTGCCGAGGGTTGGGCCCCTGGGAGGCTCCTTTCGCAGCCCAAGCCGGCCTCCCCTCAACCCCGCTCCCCCTCAACCCCCGCCGCCTCCCTGCAGGCCCATGGCGGAGAGCTCCCTCTATCGGCAGCGCCTAGAGGTCATCGCGGTAAGTGACGCCCTACCAGTGCGCGGCGCCCTGAGCCCTGGGCACCCCTCGCCATACCCAGGCCTCTTCCTCACCTCTTTCCTATCACAGGGAGCAGGCCTAGCGCTCTGAACGTGCGGGAAGCACCCTCAGCTCCAGGTGTGCCTGGGGCGCCCCACCAAAATCCTCAGACCCCTCTGCTCCTCAGTTCTTCTGTATGATCATCAACATCCCCAGAATGGAGCTCTGAGAACTCCGCACTCTCAAATCTGCAGCATCTGTTCCATTCTTGAACCCCGTCTCCCAAATACACCATGTCGGAAGCCCGCTTTCTCAGACCCCCGTATCTGGACCTCATCTCTCCGAAGCTCCATCTCTGAAACCCCATCTCACTAATCCTCATTTCTCTGGTTCTCCACTGCTCCACTCGCATCTCTCTGGCCCATCTCTACATCCTAGTCTCGCTGGATCCTCACGACTGCACCTCCATTTCCGACTCCCCCCCTCACTAGCCCCCTCCACTGGATCCTCATATCTGGACCCCCATCTCTCTGAATCGCATCCGTCTTAATCACTTATCTCAGATCCCTCCCCCTCTGGATTCCCATGCCGGGGCCCTCCCCATCCACAGACCCCGCCCCCTTTCCGCCGGGGCGAGACCTCCGCAGCATCTGGGGCGCGGCCAGCCCCGCCCCCGCCTGCCCCGCCCCTACCCGCTGCTGACTCAGCGCCTCCGTCCCCCCAACCTCTTCCCCGCCCGGGAGATGTGTATAAGAGACAGGANTCCACGCCTCGGGACCCAGCACCCTCCCCACCACGGCACCCAGCCCCCTCCACCCCACTTCATTCCGCCTGTGACCCTGGGCCAGTTTCTGGCCTCCATCAGGGCTGGTCCGTGAACAACAGAAGGGGTCACCCTGCAGTGGCCAGAGCTCACGGTCACCAGGCTTCCCCAGGGTTGGGTCTCTGAGCTGCGGGCCAAGAACAGAAGTGGGTGGATCGGGGGCGGGCAGGCCCGTCTCCACGTGGAGCGCGCACACGGAGAAGCTGAGGCCCCTGCTGGCCTGCCTCCCAGGTCAAGGCCAGCCCCACCTGCCCAAGAATCCTGGTGGCATTCGTCCTGACCCTGAAATATGCCTCAGCAAATACCGTGTGATATCCTCAGAGGTGCACTCTAAATATGACGTGAGCTTGTGAGACAGAAACAGACACAGACACAGCCGACAGACTTCAGGCTACCAAGGGGAAGAGAGGGAGGGGTGAGCCAGGAGGTGGGGACTGGCAGACACACGCCTCCATCTATAAAATCAACAAGGGCCCACTGCAGAGCTCAGAGAATTAGATTCAACACGCTGCAGTAAACCATAATGGAGAAAACCAGGAAAAAGAATATGTGTGTGTATACGTACATACGTATATGTGTGTATCTGTGTGTGTACCTACATGCGTATATGTATGTGTGTGTACATACGTATATGTATGTGTGTGTACATACATACGTATATGTGTGTATATGTGTGTGTACATACATACGTATATGTGTGTGTGTGTGCAACTAAATCGCTTTGCTGTACACCAGAAACTAACACACCACTGTAAATCAACTCTGCTTCATAAAAAGAGAAATGATATCCCCAAACTCTGCCTTCATGCCCTTTCTCCCAGGACAAGCTTCACTGACGCCAAGTGAAGTGAAATCGCTCAGTCGTGTCCGACTCTTTGCGACCCGTGGACTGTAGCCCACCAAGCTCCTCTGTCCATGGGATTCTTCAGGCAAGAATACTGGAGTGGGTTGCCATTTCCTTCTCCAGGGGATCTTCCCGACCCAGGGATCGAACCCAGGTCTCCCACATTGCAGGCAGAGGCTTTAACCTCTGAGCCACCAGGGAAGCCCCTTGGTGTCTCACTGACGCCAAGGAGCAAAGAAAAGCAGTGAAAACCAGCTCGTCTCTTCCACTATCTCTGCATTTTACATCCAAATCTCCTAAATTTTTGAGATTATCCTTTAAATCCTTCAGCACATCTCAGCCCCAAAGAATGCACTTTGTTCCTCAAGATAAGGCGGGAAGCGTTAACCACGTAATCTCCTCAGCACCAGACTATCCTCAGACTCATCTTTCAGATCAGGATGCTGCCGGAGTGAATGGGAATGCTGGGAATGATTAACAATCAGGCTGAGGTCACAGGCCTGGGCTGGCTGGCGCCCTACACACCCCATTCTCTGCCCCACGTGGCTGATGGGAAAAGCTAGACTTTGTGGGTCTCCGTATCCTGCACCCCCAAAGCAGGTGCCCACAGTAAGAGGGCTTTCAGGAAGCGGGCGGTACCTCCTGGGGCTCACGGCTCCCCGACAGTCCTTCTCCGCATGTCTGACGAGCCTGGACTCCTCACATTTGCTCAGAAAGGGTCTCTCTTATCTACACTTCCAGAACTCTCACTGGATTCTTGAGGTTACTCCCACCTCTGCCATCTGCAGATGACCAGATTCTAGATGCATCTCCGAATCTCAACTGTTCCACACAGCCTTGGCAACCAGCAAGCCTATCAGCAGACACGGGCTGGGTGTCCCAACCTCCTAACGATGCTGGCACTGCCCAGGAGGCCGAGAGGCACAGAGAAACCGAGACGCAGCTGCGGACACGGGCTGTGCACACAGGCAGAGGCCGCGAGCGGTCCCAGGAAACGAGAGGGAGACGCCACGCGTCCGATCTCGACACTGAGATGCATGTTCGCCGAAGCTGTCCTTCCTGCTCAGCTCCCCCCCGGCCTCAGAAGCGCCTGCTCCTCACGGCCAGTTCTTTTGCGACACCGTCGAACGGAGCGCTACTCATATCCCCTGTCAGAGTCAGGCCTTCCTCTTCGATAAATCGTGTTCAACAGATCTGACTGGAACAACCTACCATCCAATCCCCCAGGCTTCCCGGCGCTCAGTGATAAAGAATCTTCCTGCCAAGCAGGAGACGTGGGTTCAGTCCCTGGGTCGGGAAGATGCCCTGGAGGGGGGCATGGCAACCCACTCCAGCATCTGTGCCTGGAGAATCCCACAGATGGAGGAGCCTGCAGGGCTACCGGCCACGGGGTTGCAAAGAGTCAGACATGACTTAGTGACTGGACAACAATAACCAAATCCCCCTAGACCACATCTACGGAAATCGTCTCTCTAAGAGTCTGAAATATGCTCCAAGCATTGCCTCCTTAAAAATGCACTGAGCACAGACACACTTATGGTGACCAAAGGGGAAAGGGATCAGTTAGAAGCTTGGGATTAACAGGAATACCCCGTGTGCACGCGTGCTGAGTCGCTTCAGTCGTGTCCGACTCTTTGCAACGCTATGGACTGGAGCCTGCCGCGCTATTCTGCTCCAGTATGGCAGATAACGGCTTGAACATGTTACTATGACACTTGGACATACTGGAAACTTCAGCTGACCTTACCTTCCCTCCACTCTAAGAAGAGAATTGCCAATTAAGAGTTAAGCCTTCTAAGGGTCATTTCTGTAATTATTCCCCAACAAAAGGACTCAGTCACATCATACATTTCATCAGAGATTTTTACATTAACAGCTTTTCACAGCAGCAAGATAACATGGGATGTGGCCTGCCCTTGTCTAGGGCGGATGGCTAACACATCTTACCCAGAACTTTGACCTACTTTTCTTTCTAAAGCCACTCAATATTTTCCCACCAACAGTCTTCATGTTTCTGATTCATTGGTCCCTAAGTCACAAATTCGATGGGTTTTGCCCAGGAAATCTGGAAAACGTTGGTCCCTGGAACAAGACTTAAATTCTGCCAAACAGCATAACTGAAGAGAAAAGGGCTCAGGGGCCGGCTGTGATCAGATCTCCTCCAGCTTCAAGAAGGTGCTGAGTCAGAGGACACCCGCCCTCCTCTCTGGGGGCTGTTCCCCCGGGGTTTCCATACTGAGAATGGTGACACGACCCCCGCACCCTCTGAGCTGGAAGCCCCCGGGGTGCGGCCCTGCTGGTTACAAAACCACCCCCTCCCGACCGCTGGCCTCAAGCCCCTCCACCCTGGGTCCCGCCGCCGCGCCATCCAGCAGCGCCAAGTAAGGCAGAGGACCACGTCTTGCATCATCCCTGTTGGGACACACGCGACTCTCGCTCAAGTGCCTGGGAGCCAGGAACACTGGAGAAACCCACTTGCTTTTTGATGCCCATTCCTACATCTGGTATTTCCTCATCTGATGCCTTTGTCCACCCTAAATCCAAGTTGTTTTCCCATAACCAGCTTTGTGTAATTTCCAGGGCAGAGAGGAAAACCCAGCTAATTCATTTCCCACCTGAGAGATATTTCAAGATTTCTAATCTCTAAATAAATGGAATAATCCTGAATGTTTGCTAGTCTTGTGAATTCACTTTAGAGATACAAAATAAGTAACATTTCCTATAAGAAAATTTAGTTTTTTTCTTCATTTTTTGTAACTCTTTTAACAAAGTCGAATTTCTGAGGCTGGGCCATTTCTAAAACTGCCAAGAGAGACGTCTTTTAAAATAATTTCTAGTTCAGCATGATCAAAGGCCAAAATTGCTTGTATTAATGCCATACACAACCTTTGAGGGTAGGAATACTTGTCCGCTTTTTGTTTCACATCCTGGGTATACAATAAATATTAACTATGAGTAAATGTACAAATGAATGCCTTTGATTATATTGATACATGCAGAATATATATGTACACATGTCGCTAACACGCATGTTTTGTTGCTGTTCATTTGCGAAGTTGTGTCTGACTCTTTGTGAGACCATGGACTACAGCCTGCCAGCCTCCTCTGTCCTTGGAATTTTCCAGGCAAGAATACTGGAGTGGGTTGCCATTTCCTCCTCCAGGGGATCTTCCCGACCCAGGGATCAAACCCAGGTCTCCTGCTGGTGGACTCTTCACCACTGCGCCACCTGGGAAGCCCATATGTATTATATATATATATATCCTAATCAGTGGACAACAGGGATTCCCTGCGTGCATATTTGTTGACCCAGAGTGACTGCTCAACATTACTTACTGAATGCAATTTCAAATTATTCTGAATGTCATAAGCAAGAGACTGAGCTCAGAACAGAGTGATTTGTGTTCTGTGCTTAGGTGAATTCTTAGCCTTGCTCGTTTTAATTTTCACTAATGTGAAAAAAAAAAAAAAAGCACTTTGATTACAAATTTGGCTTCCAGCCTAAAACAGTGCCTAAAGTTATGTGTCTCAAACGTGTTTTCCAGTCAAGAAAAAAACACACATCTCTATAATATGTTAGTGAATGATAACCTCCAGGAAAGAAAAGAAAAATCTAAAGCCAACGAGAAATAATAAAAAATGACTGATTATAGAAACTGTTTAAAGGTTTAAAAGCCTGAATTCCAAGAATAAAGAAATAAAATGTCGTTATTTCCAAGGACTTAGGAAAACACACTTTAACCATTACTAAGGCATCCAGAAGCTCTTTGCTCAAAGCTGCTTTCACCAACTGATATGAAGCATCTGCTGCTCGCATAATGTTTACAAGTATTTGTTAAAGATAAGGGGTGAATGCGGGATGAGCCGAGCAGATTGCAGCTCGTCCTGGGTGGTAAGGAGTGCATCACCCCAGCTTATCAGTGGCTGGGGCTGACCGGGGGCTGCTCTGTGTACTGATCCGAAACCCACGGAGCCAGGTGCTGCACTGCCCAAGCTGCAGCATTGTTTTCCCACCACAGGCCCATCTTCCTGCTTTGGCAAGTTCATCTTAACTCTACAGGCCAGTTCCTGACCAAAAATGACGAGTTATCTTAAACCACTAACCCCAAGAGGTCTGTAATTTCCAGGAAGTGGATTTGGCCGTAAAAAGACAAGAGAACAGAAATTTCTCGTTCAAGGGCCAAGCCTCGGAGGAGGTGGTGGGTGAGGGGCGCATGGCAAGGAGATCAAGTCACACCCAAGGGCTCCTGCCCACCCTGGGGTCCTGGCTTGGGCAGCCTCTGAGCAAACTCCAGGCCCACCATCAGCAGAGGCGAAAGTGAGCATGGAGCCATAAACACGGGAAAACGCAGATAGACCGTGGATCAACGTCCCATCGCCAAGCCCCCTCCAGCATCCTAACACCCCACACGCCTGCATCCGGACCCTCCCACTCCCCAAACCCACCCCCTGCCCCCAGTGGCACCACAGGGCTGGAACTGCCAGCAGTAACACCGACCAACAGGAAAAGGGGTCGTCAGACTCGGAGGAGAGCTGCAGCGGCTCAGCATCGACTTGAGCACAAACCACTGCCCAGAAGAGCGTGGCTGCAACTCACCCCCATCACGGGGCTGCCCCTGGGAGTGAGGAGAAGAGGTGAGGTCTGTGGTCCCCGGCACCCGCAGCATCGCCACTGCCCACTGGAGACAAATGTCTCGGGTGCACCCACAGCCTGCTCAGCACCATAATGGACCTTGTCCATTCGAGGTAATCATGATTATAACAACACCACCTTAATGCAAGCTTTAATGCAGGGATAGTGGGGACCTAAGTTTCACACAACTCCATAATAACTCCGTGACATTAAAGTTATATTCTTTAAAATAAAATGCAACTCAAAAAGTAAAGCTAATTAAGAAAAGGAGTTGCTTGTATTTTTTTAAAAATGACATTTTTAAAGCTGATGCTTTTGGCTGATGTGAAGAGCGGACTTATTTGAGGCTGATGCTGGGAAAGACAGAGGGCGGGAGGAGAAGTGGGTGGCAGAGGAGGAGATGCTTAAACAGCACCACCGACCCAACGGACACGAGTTTGAGCAAACTCTAGGAACTAGGGAAGGACAGGGAAGCCGGGCGTGCCGCAGTCCACAGGGTCGCAAAGGGTCGGACATGACTTAGCGACAGATTTTGGATGATGTGGAAATTAATGTTCTCACGCTCAAGAAAAAGTCCCTGGTTGCATAAAAGGATAACTGGGTTTTGGAACACACTCTGATTGCTTTCCCTACTACAAAAATAATGCACTTGCTTCTTAAAGATATTGTCAGAGATGCAGTAACCAAATCTGCCACTGATGAAAATATACATTAATATTATTTCTTTAACAGAAATGAAACAACACCATAATAGTTATCATTGGCCCCATCTGTAACATGCTGAAACAGGAAACCAGTACTGACATTGAACCCTCAAAAATGCCCCATATACTAAAGGAGGAGTGGGGGGGGGAGCATTTATTTTTCTGAAGCGAAGACCCAGGCTACCACGCGTCTCTATTCTGCTGAAAGTTATCTGTGACGTTATTTCATGTATTTAGGAAATACTCATTTGATTTTTATTCTTGATGTTGTATTGTTTCAGCCTGCGGTCCTTAGATATGAGCAGCAATGATATCCGATATCTTCCAGGTCCTCTAGGCATGTGAGTGGGAGCTAGGAAAAGCTTGTGCAAATAGCTCTGGAAACTGAGTTACAAATAAAAATCCCTGACTTTTGTTCTTCACAAAGGAACATGCTCATTTTTAAAGCAGAGACTCAACACAAATATTGTAACAATTTCAATTTAATTTCACTTCAAATACAGGAATACTGCCTCTACATAGTCCACTGAGCTGGACAACATTTACTAAGTCAGTCCAGCTCTGTCCGAGTGGCTCTACCAGTGGGTCTCCAAGTGCTGAGAAATTTGATGAAATGGGAACACTGCCCTCTCCCAGGGCACAGCCAGCCTCTCCCGCTATTAGCTGAGTAAGAAAGAGAGGCCCACGGCAGACTAAGACAAGAGCCGGGTAATAAACACCAGTAATTCCAAAACTCCGCACAGAATCTTGACTCCAGGAGCAGCAGAAAATGGAGAAACACCCTTTACCAGCAAGGGAACCAACAGATATGCATGGAATAGATTGCCTTAATACCTGATGTGGACGCTTGCCATCTGCCTTTCCCTTGACCACAAGTCAGGCGAGCTTTAATACTCAAATGACAAAAAACGCTCTTAGAGTGTGCAGACTGGAAAACAAGCCTAGCAAGGCAGGAATATCACTAAAGCGCGGAGTAAACTATTTACACAGAGTCCAGCCTTGTGTACATTTCCAAGCCGTGTTTAGTCTGTGCTGGAATATCGACTCCAAATGCCCAATTGAGAGGAAACACCTTCACTGGCATTACTTTCCTTTTGTTGCCTAACTCTACCACAGGGGTCAGCAACACAATGCAATTTCTGGCAGCCAGCCCTCAGTTCGTGCCGGCATCTCCCGGGGTCCAGAGTGACAGGCAGCTGGGAAAGTGGCCCCAATACAAGTAACTCATGGCTCCCCCCAAGCATCAGGCACTCCCCAGACGGTGCAGGCATTTTTCAAAGGAGCTCTGTTCTCCAGCACCTCAATCTCAATATCATCAAGGGTGTGGTTCCATCACACACAAGGCAACACGATACCAGCCACACGGCCATGAAAACAACTAATGTGTTTTGAGGGCTTAGTGGCTTCACACACACACACAACCTCTCTGAGGTTTTAAAGGTGTCTGCAGATACTTCTGTGTTGTCTTCATTTGATGGATCAGGGTCCCCAGGCTCAAAGAGATTACACTGCTCCATGAGACACAGATAAATCCTTCGTGACAAAGACCATGCTGCAGGCTGGGGAGTGTGAGGAGCAAAGCCAGATAAATTCATGAATCCATATTGCAAAGAGTATCCAAAAGCAAGCCAAAATAAAAACAAGAGCAAGATACGGCCACACATCCATTCAAGTGGCCAAAATCCGAAGAACCACGGAACGCTCATTCCCTGATGGTGGGATTCAAACCGGCACAGCCACGCTGGAAGGCAGCACGCTGGTATCTTCCGAAACCAAACCTACTCTCACCAAGTGGCCCAGCAACCCCGCGCTTGGGCAACTGGCCACAAGAGCTGAGACCTTAGGTCCACACGAACACCTGCACATGGACGCTTAATCTTTACCCAAAACGGCTGAAACATGGAAGCAGACCAGAGCGTCTCTCAGTAGATGAGAGGATAAACTGTGGCCCACGCAGACGGAGTATTAGGCAATGGGAGCCATCAAGTCAGGAAGACGTGGCATAAAGTTTTAAGCACGTAAGAAAAAGCTAAATAAGTCCATCTGAAAAGTCTACGTAACGTAAAGATGCCGGCCGAACGAAAAGACAGAAGCATGGAGACGGCAAAACAGTCAGCAGCTGCCAGGGTTTGAGGAGAGAAAGGGGTGAGCAATCAGCACGGAAGCCTTCTGTTGCTGGGGCAGCTAAGTCACTAAACACTCACCAACTCCTTCTGATCGCATGGACTGTAGCCCGCCAGGCTCCTCTGTCCGTGGGATTCTCAGGCAAGAGTACTGGGGTGGGGTCCCATTTCCTTCTCCAGGGGATCTTTCTGACCCAGGGATCGACCCCATGTCTCCTGTCTCTGGCATTGGTTGGAGGGTTCTTTACCACTGAACCATCTGGGAAGCCCAGGAGGCCTTTCAGAGCGGTGGGAACACTCTGCAGAACGCTGCAATGGGGGCCACGTGCCTTTACACCTCTGTGCAGACCCACAGAAGATGCAACAGGGAGTGAGCCCTGAGGTCCGCCGCAGATCTTGGGCGACGATCCTGTACGTGCCGCCTGGGGAGGGACAGTGGTCCCGGGGGACACTGTGCCTGTGGGTCAGAGAGGGTGTGCGGGAAAGCTCTGACCCTCCTCTCCATTCTCCTTCGAACCTAAGACGGCTGTAAGCAATCAAGTCTTCATTAAAAAACAGACAGACCAAAAGCCACCCAGCCGAAGAGGCGGGGGACCTTTGGTCAGACAGCAGGTAGCCGCTGTGGGATGGCGAGCAGAGGAATCACGTGGTCACGAGGGATCTCTGAAGCCTCAGGACGCCGGGAGGAACGTGCTAGAGAGAAGACAGACGGGAAGGAGGGCAGGAGCCGGGAGGGGCAGGCCTGCCCAGGCGGGGGTCCTAGAAGGGCCAGCCTGGGGGACCCGGAGGAGCGGCCAGCAGGGGGAGGGGGAGAGCGAGTGCCCAAGGACACAAGGTCAGAGAGGAGGGCCTCCAGTGAGGCATGGTCCCCGAGCCGAGCGTCAGGAAACATCGGGGCGTCAGTGACCAGCATGGGCGAGTGGAGGAGGGCGGCCAGTCTGCGTAAAGGATGGCAGCTCGGTTCTCGTCATGTTGGCTAAGTCTGTGATCAAAGCTTTGGGGAGAGCCCCCAGAGAAGGAAATGGCAGCCCCCTCCAGTGTTCTCGCCTGGAGAATCCCCTGGATAGAGGAGCCTGGCGGGCTACAGCGTGTGGGGTCACAGAGGGTGGGACACGACCGGGCACGTGGCACAGGCGTTGTGTTAAGGCAGGACAGCGGAGGTGAGATGTTCAGGAGAGTGTGGGCACCAGCCTGGGGCTCCAGAGGAAGGTCTGGCGGCACCCTCACGCAATGCCGAGGGATCACGGGAGTGGGGAGGGTGGAGAGCACCAGAAGCCGGCTGGAGCCCACCCCTGCAGCCGGAGGGGTCTGGAAGACAAGAACAGAGAGGCAGAGAAACAGAAGGCCCCCAGGCAGACGGACGTCACAGAACTAAGGCCAGGAGGACAATGGCGGGAAACGCCGGACAGAAGCCTCCCGAGCGCCAGACCATCAAGGCTCCTCCAAAGCCACTCAGAGTGGTGAGCGCCTCAGGACAAACTGACGAGAGAAGCGTTTTCTGCTGTACCTCCCCTTTCATTGTGTGCACCAGAGTGGGTGGGATCCGTCCTCTGTTCTACAGTTCACAGTTTTTTAGCGGTTGTTTAATAATGGCAGGAAGAGCAATGCTCTGATGATATTATTTTAGGCATTCTATTGTTGCATTTGCTTACTGGAGCCCCAGTATTCAGAATACCCAATCTGCCTGGGAGACGTTTCCAGGAGGCCAATACTCGTCCAGTTGAGGAGACCATCCTTAGAGCAAACATTACCTCACCAAAACAAGGGTTGTAAATTACTCACTGATAGACAACCCCCTCCAATTCTTAAAGGATTCGTTTCAGCGCATCACTTGTGGGTTCAATTTTTCTGCAAAAGCTCTACCAGTTCTTAACTAGATAACCAAACTCGTTCAGGGACGACCATCCTTACCAGTTCCAAGAAATCTGCAGAGTCTTGTTAATGAATAACGCGGGGTTTGAGAATCCCCTCACGGCCTTGCCCCACTGAGGGGAGCTTTTCCAGCTCAGCTCCCACGGCATTCATGTCCGCGATCGGTCATCCGTGCTGCAACTCTGCAAACATCCCAACCCATCTGCGACCTCTGGAGAGGGCCCCGGTTTGGTGTGAGGAGGGGTCTTATCACAGCTCTCCAAGACCTGGGCCATCGGTATGTCTCCACCCCTCCCAGGGGAAGGTCTGGACATCCCGACTGCGAGTCACGGAAGCAGTGCCATCCTGCTGTCTCAGAGAAGGAGACCCGCAAGGTCATCTTTCAGTGCAAAGCCAGCCTGATGGGTGAAAGGGCTGGGGAAGGGCTGTCCAAGCTTCCGAGTGTGATGCACACGGGGATTCACAGGGAAATAAGAAGCCGGGTCTACGGTTCCCATTCCTCCCCCAGATTCAGAGGTGGGATGTCCTCCCAGAATTTCCCCTGACTATCCCAGAGCTGGGCTAGGTGCTCCTATGGCCCTGGGTTTGCCCTGACTGTCGCATTTGCCAGCCTGGCTTGTATTGGCCTGTTTCTTTCTCTCTGTTTCTCAGGAGACCACAACCCTCCTGGCCGGGGAGGGCAGCTTCTACTCTCTGAAGCACAGCCAGTGTTCAGTGGAGGGCGTGGCCTGAAGCCACGCTGGGGCGGACGTGTGGGATGAAGGCAGGATCCTGGGCCGGAGGGCAGATCTGCCAGGGAAACTGAGGCAGGGGGCTCCCGAGTCCTCGGAAGCCATCTGCTTAATGACAGCAGACACAACACTTAGGGCCCTCAGGTCCTCACGTCAGGCATGTGTGTGTGTGTGTGCCTGTACCATTAACATGCGTGCATGTTACTCAATCAGTTGTGTCTCCCAGGGACTCCGTGGACTGCAGCCGCCCAAGCTCCTCCGTTCGTGGGATTTCCCAGACAAGAATACTGGAGTGGGTTGGCATTCCCTTCCCTTCTCCAGGGCATCTTCCCAATCCAGGGACTGAGCCCTGGTCTCCCATAGGTGGATTCTCTACCATCTGAGCCCCCGGGAAGCACTAACACACACACAGTTCTGTGAGTGTGCACTCACACACAAGGGCTGCACACTCTTCTCCTGGTTGGTAGGAGAGGCAGCCCAGATGCGAAGAGCGTGACGGTTTAGACTCTGTCCTCACCAAGCCCCCTCTAGGGACTGGGTTCATGGTGCTGTCTCGGGAACTAAGCCAGAAATCAGCCTACTCATTTAACTGACATTCCCAACAGAACGTGGGCCACACTCACATGGGAGCTCTACCTCCCTTCGCCCAAGTTCTAGGTCATTCAGTCCCAGAAGAGTGACTAATGGTCTAGAGATGCCAGCACCCTAGGCGGGCATCACCACGCTTTGGGGGAAGTTCACATGTCTGATCCTGAGAAGTCATCTGTCAAGAAGCATCACACAGACCAGTCGGAAAGGGGGCGAAGGAAGGAAGGATTTATGCAGCTCCTGACTGCATGACTCAGAACAGAGGACCCTCAATCATAACTTTACGGGCAGATTTTTCCTCCATTCTTGCCCAAGAAAGAAAAGTTAGGGAGGAGTGTGGTGATGAGAAGAAAAAAAAAAAAACCCTGACTTAGGAAACCTGCCCACTAGTAAAGGAACAGTATGGCTGCAGCACACAGGATCCAACACAAAACCAAACACCTTTCCTGTGCGTAATAGTATCAGCAAGGGCAGCCTGTGCCTGACACACGGTGGATGCCTGTGCCTGACACACAGTAGGTGGTGTTTGTGTGTACCAGTGCAGGTAACACAGGTTCAGATACTCCAGGGAAGCAGACAATCCAAGAATCAACTGTATTGGCTTCTGAATTAGGATCGGGTCTACGGGCAGCATCTTATCATTAGAAATGCATTTTTAAATGATATTTTGCTCAGATCAATATGGAAATTATTCAACTATTAGGTACCCCTAACAGTTGATTTTGGAAGGAGGTAAGTTTAAAAAAAAAAAAAAGTTACTGATGGCATGAAAAGTGAGACTAATTTTAAAATTAGCCAGATATTATTTTTAAATGGATTTTCTCATAAAGAGATAAGCCATTTGCATACTAATACATTTTCTCTCTCTTGGTTAAACCAGAAAAAAAAAAAAAATATGGCAAACTAATAAGACCCATGGAGTTAACTGGTGATCAGAGGGTGTCCAGCTGCCAGATGTCTTAAAACATGAGATGTGAGAGATAAAGCAAAACCAGGGCAGGAACACGCACTTGGGCTTTAAGAAAAATTCAAGGAAAGTAAAATAATCCCAAACTCAACAGTAGTGAGTTTGGTTTCCCACTGACTGGGTGGCTCCTGCTTCACCCCGGAGGCTGATTAAAAAGCCCCCTCTTACAGCGGGCTTGGCTTTGCTAATATCATCAGTAGGAAAACTCAAGTGCAAACACGGCTTCATATTCCAAACAGAGAACTTCTCTCACTTCCCTGCCACCTCTCCTGGCAGTGTGAAATCTCGGCATCAGAAGCTCTAGACCCAAATAAAGAGTCCAAGAGCTGCCTCTGCTGGAAGTATTTTGTCGTCATGACCAGAGAGCGTTTCAATAGCCGACTAGGGTGCTGGCTGGCCTCTGGGCTGCCAGAAAAAAATCTGAAGCTAATGTCGTTCCCTACCCAATGACAGCAGCCAGCCAAGAGCCAGACTCAGTTCCAAGGTATGTATGCATACTGTCAGTTCATTCCGGCAAGTAACAAGTCATCATTTATATACAATCAAGTCAGTGAGCTTCATTCTTCCTTAAGAGAAGGGAAAAAAAAAAAAAAAAAAAACCACCTGAGAGCAGAATTATGTGAAACAGTTAAAGAGTAAGTGGGAAATGCCAAAAGCAGTAACATCATTTTTAAATAGCTGGGGGTTGGGGCGGGGGGGCAAAATGCGTTTAGAAGCCACACCTTCCTGGGGTTCTGTCTGCAAGTCTGTGAGGAACAGCTTGAGGTCTCCGGAGAAGGAAGAAAAGTAAAGAACAGCAGCACATCAGCGATCGTCCAAAGCCGGCCGCCTCCACTCTTGCAAGCCTCAGTCCCAGATCCTTTCTGGGCAAACACACAGCCCGAGGAAACGAAAACTAGCAAAACAATCTCTGCACAGAACAATAGATGGAGTTTCGTTTTGGTTTCACACTCAGATATAACGTGGTTATAATTTTGTTGTTGTTGTTGTTATATTAATAAAGCTCATAGAGTGGAGTTTGGAAACGTCTGAAAGCTGGAGGGCAGAAAGGCCCGCCGCTGCTCCTTAGCGTGCTTCGGCGACAGCAAAGTCGTGGGAAAGCGAGAAGACAGCTGTTTCCAGGCAAAGGGCCCAGGGCTGTTCAGCATCAACCACCCGTCTCCAGAGCTGCAGAGAAACACGCCCAGAGCGACGCCCGGGCACATGTGCGGGGGCCCGAGCAGGACGGGGCGCGCGTGCCCACCCCTCCCGCCCCGGGCCCCTTGGGCGCTCGGCGCAGGTGAGGGCGCCCGGCGGCCAGGCGAGGCGAGGTGTGAGTTCAAGTCCCGCGGCCTCTCGGGTGCCCTCACGCCGCGCGGGGCGCGCCAAGCTCAGTCCCCTCGCGCCCCTCCCGAGGAATCCCCTGACTCGCCCCTACCCAGCCCGCAACAAAGGCGGCTCCCTAAGGCGTGCGCCATCGCAGCCCGCGGGGTCCCCGGCGGGGACCGGCGGGAGAGTGCTCCCGGCGGCGGCGGCGCGCGCGACCCCCGGGCCCGGAGGGCGGCTCCGGCCGGGGACAAAGGGGCCGCGCGGGGCGCCGGGGCGCGGGGCGGATCCCAGCTGCAGCTGCTGCAGAGTGCGTCCACAGGTGCCCAGCACAAGCCCTCAGGCAGGCCCACCTGGCGACGACAGGTGAGGAACCAGGGGATGTGACCAGCAGAGCTCAAAGCAGTACCTCTCCAAGCACAGCTGTGTTTTTTTGTGACCCTGCCATGTGGCTGTCTTAATTCCCTGACCAGGGATCGAACCTGTGCTCCCTGCAGTGGAAGTGCAGGTACTTAACCACTGGACCGCCAGGGAAGTACCCAAGCACAGTTTAGGTGCTGGGTCCTCTTGTGGTCTTGGGCAAGTTGCTTTCCATGCCTAAGCCTCAGTTTCCTCATCCCTAAAACGGGGATATATAACAATAGCACACCGCTGGTGTGGCCAATGAGAGAAGGCCAATGAGATCATAGCTTGATACCGGAAACAGGCACAACGGAATGTTTTGGTATGTTGTCGTGTTAATTGCTCAGTCGTGTCTCTTTGCGACCCCATGGACTGTAGCCCGCCAGTCTCCTCTGTTCGTGGAATTCTCCAGGCAAGAATACTAGAGTTGCTATTTCCTTCTCCAGGGGATCTTCCTGATCCAGGGATTGAACCAGGGTCTCCTGCACTACAGGCATTTTTTATCATCTGAGCCACCAGGGAAGCCCTATTTTGATGTTTGATTGCCAATATGACCTAAATGAGGAAAGTAGTCAGAAAATGTTGTGGGGCAGGGTTGGGGCTGGGGGGCTGGGGCTGGGAGTTCCCTGGCAGTTAGGACTTGGTGCTTTCACTATAGTGGTCTGGGTTCAATCCCTGGTTGGGACTACTAAAATGATCCCACAAGCCGCACAATTTGGCCAAAAAAAAAAAAAAAAAAAAGAAAGAAAATGTGGGGATGTGTTCTCAGAATTCAGCCCCCCAAATGGGAAAAGGGTCCCCACGAGATGGTCTAATGATTTGAGGCATCTCCATGATTTGAGGGGTTTTGTTTTGGTAATGCCTCTATTAACATAAATTCCACATGCCGTACAATATATGGGTCTTTGAAAACCAAGACGATATGACTTCACTTAAAACTTGGCTCTCTGGGTTATCCTTGAAGTCCATGCCATAGATCCAGTAACTGATGCACCTGGCCACAGTAAGCTGTGGGTTTTCCACAGCCCCCACCTCTCCCTGATGCCTTACTTTGGCTCTCAGGTGCCTGTCTCAGGACAGAAGGGGAGAGGAGAACTCTGGACAGAGGCGGGTAGGATTGAGGCCTGTGAGGAGATCTGTGGGGTTTGGTTGAGGTGGCTTGTATGGCCAGGTTCCCAGCTCCCCTCCCTGAGCTCATCTTTCCCTCCATCCCTTCCTCACCCCACTCCAGCCACGCTGACCCTTTTCTATCCCTTGAACTTGCCTAATTCATTATAGGCCCAGGGCTTTGCTCTTGCCTTTCTCCTCTTCCTGGAATGCCCTTCCCACCTCTTGACTCAAGGCTGGCTCTTCTCACCTTTCAGGCCTTTGTTCAATGTCACCACCTCCGAGAGGCCCTCCTGCATCTTTTTTTTTTTTGGCTGCATCAGATCTTAGTTGCAGCATGTGGGATCTAGTTCCCTGACCAGGAGTTAAACCCATGCCCCCGAGTTGGGAGCATGGAGTCCTAGCCACTGGACCACCAGGGAAGTCCCCCTCCTGCATTTTATACCTACAGGAGGCACCCCATCACCTCCCAGGCATTTCTTAGCCCCTGTTCCCCCTGCTATTACAGCCCTTCTCACTTCCTGAATTATAGATTTGTATTTTATATTTCCTGCTTCCTCCCACTGGAATTTAAGTTCTAATAGCAAAAGTCATAAATATCCCTTAAGTGGGATTTCCTAGGTGACTCAGTTGTAAAGAATCTGCCTGCTGGTGCGGGAGATGTGAGTTTGATCCCTGGGTCGGGAAGATCCCTTGGAGTAGGAAATGGCAACCTGATCTCATATTCTTGCCTGGAAAATTCCATGGGCAGAGGAGCCTGGCGGGCTACAGTTCACGGGGTCGCAAAGAGTCAGACACGACTGAGCACGCACGCATGTCCCTTAAGTAGCCTCAGTAGCTGGCAGAGTAGATCCCCAGTAGAGGGAGTGGCTGCATGGACACAGGATTGACTGGGTACATATGATGTGCAAGGCAGTGCAGCAGAGAGAGTTGAGACAGGTGAGGAAGACGCATGCTTTGGTCCTGAAGTAATGGGGAGCCATCAGGGTAGTTTGAGCAGGGCATGCTGGAGGCTGGAAGTGAGATGGGGGCTGCCCTGATCTTGTTTCTGCCATCCCTGCAGGGTCACCGTCCTCTCTCCCAGCCCAGCGTGGAGTCAGGTCCTGCAGGTGGGTGTTTTGAGGTCTGGGGGTCGCAAGAGGAAGGGCCTGAATCTCACTCTGTTGCCCCATCTCTCCTCTTCCTCGACTCCCCCAGGCCAGACCGATCTAAACAAGAGAGCCTCCTTACCAGCCGGACCGGTGGGCGCATACCCGGAGTCCCCCTCCGAGCCCAGAACTGAGGCTGCTGGGGTTCCAGCAGCCCCGCGGCGGGTCCCTGGGGCAGCAGGGACCTCCTCAGAAGCCAATGGCCCCTGCCCTGGCTCCAGCCCCGCTCTGGAGCAGGAGCCGAGTCAGGNGTGTGTGTGTGTATACACGCGCGCCTGCGCCCCTGGTGTGCTTGTGTGTCCTGGGCAGCCGGTACCAAGCCCAGGCTTTGAGAAAGTTCGCCTTCCCCGAGGACTCTGGTTTGCCTTCCCTGGGTTCCCCTTCAATCCTGTGTGTTTCCAGCGTCGGCTCATCCTTGGGAACCCATAATTAAAAACATGACCCGCCGCATCCTTTCCCCTCGTTTGAGCAAAGCCCGTCTGGGCCGTAGAGTCTCTAGGCAGTCAGACACGTGGTTCCCAGGCGCCAGGCTTGGGAGGAGAATGGCCTGTGTGGCATCAGAAACTGGTGTGGGGTCCTGCCCTTGGCAGAGTGTTCTTGTCCTTTTGAATGAGGGGCTGCGGGGTTGGCCGGGGGTGGCCAGGAGGACCTGGGACTTAGTACTCCTGGAAACTGGGAGAGGTAACAATGGCAGGAAGTACTGGCTTCTTGCAAGATGCACCCTGGCCAGGGACAAGCCAAGGTGGGGCGGTTAAGGCTCTCACCAAGACCCTGTTTCCCGGGTGCCGCCCTGCAAGCCCTGCCTTTCGGAATGGCTCTGNTTAGTACTCCTGGAAACTGGGAGAGGTAACAATGGCAGGAAGTACTGGCTTCTTGCAAGATGCACCCTGGCCAGGGACAAGCCAAGGTGGGGCGGTTAAGGCTCTCACCAAGACCCTGTTTCCCGGGTGCCGCCCTGCAAGCCCTGCCTTTCGGAATGGCTCTCTGAGCGTCGTTCCCGCGCGGTGATTGCACTGTGGGACACTGTGCCCCGTCACAGGAGCTGCTTCTCCTGAGCTCTGTGCAGTGTGGCTGGGCTGTCGCAGGGCTGCTGGTTGCTTTCAGTTGAGGACCCAGATGTTTAAGGTGGGACTGAAAATCGAGACTTACCGGGGTCCTGGATTCCCCTCTCCTCCTCTGTCTGCTGGAATATCGGGGCACCTGGTGTCTGGGGGACTCCCCTGAGCCGCCCCGCCCCCGGCATCCCCACTCTGGGTAGTAGAGGGCTATGTTCCTGGCTTGGTTTGAATTCTATTTCCATATTTTTCCGTCCTCATGTGACACAACTGAGGATTTTTGCAGGCTGAGAGCGAGGAAGCGCTGTTCCGCCAGGGGAGGAACCTGGAGCCTCACCTTCCTGCTGTCTTCTCCTCCAGGTCAGGGCCGAGATTGGGAGTCAGAAGAAAACTCGGTAGACTTTGACCAGAGGGTTCCAGGCCAGTTTCCTTCCAGCTCAGGCTGTCTCGTTCCTTTCCACGCGCCCCGGATTTAAGATCAAAGACTAGATATTTGAACCAGCCCATCAACCCTTATGAATCCTTATGCACACATGATATGCAAGACTTGGCTCAGAGCTGGGAGTGGGGGTGATACACGCGCACGTGCACACACACACACCCTCAGAGAAGGACCAGGTGGCCCCTGCAAAGGAGACGCCCTGTCCCGCCTGGTGTGCACTGCCCTGCTCTCTCTCCCACACCGCTTTGTCCCCTTTAACCACTTTCGTAAACATGAGCGTTTTCCTTCCAGAGGATGATGAGAATCTTACGTGGGACTGAGCCTAAAATTGGCAGAAAGGGCTGTTTGTCAGAAGTGTGTGTGTGTGTGTGTGTGTGTGTGTGTGTGTGTGTCTGTGTGTGTGTGTCTGTGTGTGTGCGCGCGCGCATGCGCACAACCCCACGGACTGCAGCCCACCAGGCTCATCTGTCTGTGAGCTTCTCCAGGCAAGAATCCTGGAGTGGGTTGCCATTCCCTGGGTTGCCATTCCCTTCTCCAGGGGATCAAGCCCACGTGGCAGGCAGGTTCTTTAGTGCTAGCAACACGTGGGAAGCACCCGTATCAGAAGACCTGGGAACGAAAGGCAGCTCAATCCTGAGCCAGGTTCCCTCATTCTCAGCAGGAAGAGGACATCCCCCAGCCTGTGGGATGCAGCACCTCCGTGCCTTGCCCCAACGCCTCTGAGACGCTGCACACCCATCTGAGTCCCTGCTGCCTGCCCCGCGACGGGACCCAGAGGATTGATTGCCTAGCAGTGCTTCTCAGAGGACAGTCCTTAGACCCTTACAGGCACCAGAAAGGCTGGTTAAAAATTCAGAACTCTGGTCCACGTCTCAAATCTCCTGATCAGGCTTTCTGGGGGGGCGTCTGCATTCCCACTTGGTGCTAAAGTTTAGGAGCCACTGAGTTAGAGCATTGGGTTGGAATGCTTTGGAATCCCTTGCAGGTTTATTTAATTTCCCTTTGCTTTAGACTCTGAAAAACAGATACTTCTGGGTCATTTTACTAGAGACATATCGCTACATATTCAACAGGCATGGTGTTTGTTACGTTCAACAATAGACTTTCCCCTCAACTATCTTCTTACTGACCACTGGCTTTAATTACTGTTACTCTTGCAATAGTGCCTTAATCCTTAACTGTATTGATTAAAAATCCTTTCCCCCTTGTGGCTAGTCCAGTTCCTGCCCAGCTTCTGTCTGCCACACTCAAGAATTCTGTTTCTTTGCCCATTTGTCCCAGAGTCTTCCCAGGGGTAGGTCAGTTAGTAAAACTGGCTGCTGATCGTAACTTGAAGAGTTGTGTAGCAGAAGCAGCTGAAAATGGCTAGCAGAGGGGATGGCTAATTATTTACTGAATACTTGCTATGAGCAGATCTGTGTACCTTAATCCATCTGAGCCTCATAGAAAAGCACAGCTACCTGAGTAGGTAACTCTTATTATCCCCATTTTGCAGATTAGAAAACAGAGGCACAGAGAGTTTAAGCACACCTTGCCCACGGTGTCTCTGTAAGCAGCAGGTGTGAACCCAGGTGCCTCCCCACAGCTCGATTTCCCAGGATCAGACTGTAAGTCAGCTACTGAGTTTCAGCAGTTGGGTCTCTTGGCCGTGGTTTCCTTGCTCTGGAAGGACACGAGCTGAATAAAGCCTACTGGCTGATTTCCAGGAAGGGGAGTCGCTCCTGCCTCCTCTGCTACCAGGAGCCCAGAGCAAGGGAGAGGCCACTCAACCTGGTGGCCAACGGGAGTAAAGGCCGTGGTCCCACAGCAGCCTGCGCTCGGGGCCCAGGGGGACACACACGCCCTGGGGGCGCAGCCCTCTCACCATTCCTGCAGCTGCCCGGCCTGCGGGCGGAGCCGGGGCGTGGGGGCCCAGCAGGCGGCCAGTCCTCAGTGACCACCAGCCCTGACTTTGAAGACGGGTTGCCTGGGCACATGAGCCCCCACAGATCACTGTTGCCTCTTATCTCCAGAGATGGGATGGCAGCCTTACAGATCTAAGAGGGCAGTCCTGTGCAGTTCTGGGAGTGGAGGGGAGAATTCCAGAGAACAAAGACCTTCCCGGAGATCAAACATGCTGTGGGCTGGACTGACCTCCTGACCCCAGCCGGGACCTTAGATTCTCCAGGTATCAGGGGCCAGCTAGGAGAGCCGGACACACAGGCACTGTGTGGCCCCAGGAAGTGCTAGGCTCCAGACCGCCTGCCCACCAGCTTGGATTTCCAGGTGCCTCCCAGGGCTCCAGGCTCTGGAAAATTCTCCGGGTGCTCCTGCACACTGCCACGCCTTTCCCTCCCTCCAAGGAAAGAGAAGGAATCTGTTCTTCAGGTTCTCTCTTCTTCCAATCAGCTTATCGATAAGTTATGGCAAGTGGATGGCTTATATTCCCCATGCTCGCTCGCCTCCTGGAGAGCAGGGCTTTCCTAGAGTTCCCTGGAGCTCTAGTCCTATTGTTCAAAGCCCGAGTCCCTCCGGAGAAGGGAAATATCACAAGGTTCCTCCTCTGTTCATGGAAAATCAAGCCAGTTCTCAGCTCTCTGGTGCACTCTTAAAGCTCTCCTCTCAGCATGGCTTGTCTCACTGCTGCAGTTGATAATGTGAGAGAGATGTCACAGCATCCCAGAGCAGACACAGGTACAAGGGAGTCAGAGGGCCCCTGGCTTCCCCACTGCCCGTGGGTATACCTAGAACCGGAGGTGGGGGGAGGGGGGCGGGGCAAGTGGAATTCAAGTGAAAAGTTCTAGAATAGAACACAAGGATTTTACTAACATAATAAAAATCCAAGCATGGTCTGTCTTCCTGAGGAGAGGGGAAAAGACAGTAGGTGGCCAGCGTCAGTCAGATGGTAGAGAAAACGGAGCAGGAGACAGCAGTGCGACAGCGATAGCCCTTTTCAGTGGCGATGATGTAGTGAAGGTCTCAGCACGTGGAAGGCGGTGTCAAGGATTTTACTAACATAATAAAAATCCAAGCATGGTCTGTCTTCCTGAGGAGAGGGGAAAAGACAGTAGGTGGCCAGCGTCAGTCAGATGGTAGAGAAAACGGAGCAGGAGACAGCAGTGCGACAGCGATAGCCCTTTTCAGTGGCGATGATGTAGTGAAGGTCTCAGCACGTGGAAGGCGGTGGGTGAGTGGTGGGCCCAGGCCTCGGCTGGTTCTGTGCAGGAGTCGGTGGCCTTCGAGGCCAGGGACCACACAGCAGAGTTGGGGGCAACCAAGCTCCACCCGGGCGTGGCTCCTAAAAGGCTGGGTGACCCCAGAGCCCAGTCACTGAACATTGCGGGGCGGGGCTGGTGTCTGTGCTGGGATGCTCCTGGGGGTCAGTCACTCTGGGCAGTCGGAGAGTCAGAGCTGAGGACGGGGGTCCCTTGGCTGTCCCAGGCCCGTCCCCAGGCTGGACCCTCGCACTTCCCAGCTTAGCCCCCGGAAAGGGGGTGGTGTTGCAGGCAGGCATCTGGGCTGCTGCAGAGTTGACTGTAATATGCGGCGGGG
>SJYX01019242.1:187504-233762 GCA_006410675.1 Oreotragus oreotragus
GGGATTGGGGGGCAGGAGGAGAAGGGGACGACCGAGGCTGAGATGGCTGGATGGCATCACTGACCGGATGGACGTGAGTCTGAGTGATCTCCGGGAGTTGGTGATGGACAGGGAGGCCTGGCATGCTGCGATTCATGGGGTCGCAAAGAGTCGGACACGACGGAGCGACTGAACTGAACTGAGATGACTGATAGAGATAGAAACACACAAAATGTTGGGTTTGTAAAATGCACATATATGTTTGGAGAAGGCGATGGCACCCCACTCCAGCACTCTTGCCTGGAAAATCCCAGGGACGGAGGAGCCCGGTGGGCTGCAGTCCATGGGGTCGCGAAGAGTCGGGCACGACTGGAGCGACTTAGCAGGAGCAGCAGCAGCGTATGCACGTGCAGACATTGGTATCTGCATGGGATACAAGTGAGCTGTTAGGCGCTCAGTCGTGCCCGACTCCTGTGTCCATGGGATTCTCCAGGCAAGAACAGTGGAGTGGGCTGCCGTTTCCTTCTCCAGATTCGGAAAATAGACGGATGGTAAATGATTACGGGCATACAGATGATTGGCAGAGATGGAAAGACAGACACACAGATGGATGGTAGATGGATTGACAGAGGACAGATGGACAGGTAGATAGACAGTGGATGGACAGATGGGCCTCCCTGCTGGCTCAGATGGAAAAGAATCTGCCTACAATGCACGAGACCCAGGTTCAATCCTTGGGTCAGGAAGATCCCCTTTCTAAGGGAATGGCTACCCTCTTTAGTATTCTTGCATGGAGAATTCCATGGACAGAGAAGCCTGGTGGCCTCGGTCCTTGGGGTCTCAAAGGGTTGGACATGACTGAGCACCTAACCCATGTAGAGATGGATAGATAGATATGGAAATGAGAGGGAGAAATAAAGAATATAGAACACTCACACTCTCAAACACACACACACACACACACACACACACGGCCCTTGGAGGACTCCCCAGGCAGGAGAATGACTGTCTATAGACGCGTCAGGCAGACCTCTAGGGAGCATCTTTCTGGGGTCCCTCTGCAGAGGCACTGACGTGCGTGTGTGATGACCAGCAGCTTGTGAACGCTGAGAACAGAGACTAGAAAGGCTGCAAGAGGAGAGCCCCTCGGAGGAGGACATGGGAGCGGGCGGGGGAGCCGAGCAGGACAGAATCCCCAAACCCTCCTTCTCCCGGTCCTTTTCAAAATCTCAAGCAGTGGAGACGAGTGTACCGCAGCCATGCAAGGGCAGGGCCGTGCAAACACAGCATCCTCTCAGCGCAGATGGAGAGCCTGTCGGAAACTGGGAGTCCTGACATGGAGAGAGATTCACGGAAACTCCCGGGGGTGAGAGACCCTCCTAAATTATTGTGGCTGTGCAGGGTGCCCCGGACAGCAGTGGCCTGATGCCAGACTGCATTTTTCCTGGGCCGGTGCCAGGCTCCCTGCAGGGGGTCTGCTTGGCCACTGTGTCTCTGCCCTAATGTTTTTCCCCAGAGTTCCCATGCACCTACATGTAGGCAGGCATGGTCTGTTAAAGAGCATCACAACATCTGGGTTGGAGTCCCATGACCAGAAAAGGTCACTTTTCCTTTCTCTGTCCCCTTTTCTTTGTATTAATATAAAACAGGAACGTTGATACCTATGTCACAAGTCATGGTGAGATCATTTACGACCTGACTCGACTAGGAATAATGCTCGCTCACAAGCCGTGTGCCTCAGTCCTTTGTGGGCTTGGGTCCGGGTCCCAGAGGAAAACAGGCCAAGAGCGGTGGAAGGGGGGTGTTCTGAGTATATGCACGTGTGTGTGTTTTTGCACACATATGCATTTGGGTAGGCGTTTCCAACTGACGGAATCTGTATGTTAGACATGCTGCCTGGAGTGTCCACGGGGAGCGGGCAGCCCACAGAGGCCCCACTTTCGAGGGGAGAAGAGCCACTGTGGGCTCACTGCCGCAGCACACGTGCCCTGCACGTGGCCCGGGGGGCGGAGGAGAGGAGTGTCCCTGCCCAGACGGGCACCCAGGACCCTGAGACCCTGCCTGGGCGGAGCAGCTGAAAGGCCAGGAGTCTGAGCTGGGCCCCTGGGCCCACTGCGTGTGCGTCCACTTGCTGAGATGGGTGCCAGGGCGTCTTCCCAAGGCCTTTGGGTGGCTGTCGTTTGTATTTTCCAAGTTTGAAAAGCACCCGCCAAGCGAAGAATGTTAATTTTAATTAAAGTGAGGTCAAGGTGTGACTAAATTATTTCCAGAACAAATGGAAAGACTTACAAAGAACATGTTGTTCAAAGAATTCTGAGATCCAAGTATCAGTTAACAAAGCAGGAAAACTCCAGAGGCCTTGGTTTAGCACCGTGGCACAGAAGACACACCCAGGGCCTCAGGAGAGGATGTGGTCCTCTCAGGGGCAGAGGCCGCCCCCAGCCTTCGCCTACAGGCGTCAGCAGGGCTGGCTCACGCCGTGGTCCCACAGTCCGGTGAGCTGGACACACACCCACCGGTTTCCTCCGGAGCGCCCAGGTGAGCGTGGCCCGTGGGGGCCTCAGACAGAAAGAGGCCGGCGAGAAGTCCCAGAGGGACGGTCACCCCCATCCTTTTCTTCCTTACTTGGTCACAGCCTAACTGTCCAAACTGTCCAAATACGGGCCTGAGACGCTCTCCTTTCCTGTCTGAAAGCCACCTTCCTTTCCTACCAGCCCCCACCAGGTTTGCCTGCTTCCCTCTCGGCCCCACCCCTCCCCTCCAAGACAATCTTAGCTCAGACAGGATTTCCTTCATCTTAGTCATCAGCTTTTATGGCCCAGCCTCCCCTTCCCGATGCAAAACAAGGAATGTTCACAGCAAGCAGCCTGAGGTGATTTGTATACCTTATGCCAGTGTGGATATCAGTTTTTATGTCTGTTTATCAACATCAAAATGTCAGAGACTAGAAAAGGAAATGCTCTGTGCTCTCGGGAAGTCCCACGGTGCAGGGATTTGGGGGCTGTCTGCCTTGGCTTTTGTGAAACTGCAAAAGAGCAAACACGTTCAATTTCCTCCCATTTCTAAAATGCTGCACAGTTTAAAACCACAATGACAATTTTGGCAAAAATCATCCTTGTTTGAAATGATGGTAGGGAACAGGTCTGGTTCCCACCGTCACAGAGGAGGAACAGGCCCTGGGGGCTTGAGACGACGCAGTCCTTCCAAGCCTTAAAGGATTTCCTGCGGCTTCCAGGGAGAATGTAGTCTTCATGGTCTATCAGCTGATTTTCTGAGGAGCCAGAAAACCTCAGTTACAGCAACAGAAATACAGTTGTCAGATCTGTTCTTGATTAAAACGGAAGCCCAGCCATCGGCCAGTCGCAGACCCAGGCGCTGGGGCCTGAGGCACAGCCTGCTGTATGAGGTCCAAGGCCCGTCTGGCCGCTGGTGACCGGGTCCTTGGACCTGGCTCTGCCTTGTGGTTGGATTGGCACCGCCTTTGAGCCCTTGAGCTGTGATTGGTCCGTGAGCTCCTGCCCTATGATTCGCAGGGAAGCCTGAGCTCCTGAGCTGTGATTGGTGGATGAGCCTCAGCCCCTGAACTGTGATTGGTGGGTGGGTTTGAGCTCCTGCACTGTGATTGGCGAGGAATTTCTTTGCTTTTCAATGGGAATGGTTTGTTATCTAGAAATTGGAATGTCATGTTCTAGAAATAAATGAATTACTTTACTCCAGAGGGGGAAGGAAGTAGGGTTAGTCATGCTCACTCTGGATTTTTTTTAAGACCCCAAATTCCTTAATTAGGAAGTAAAAGCAGTTCAGACGCGCCTTGACTCCAGTCTAGAAGTTCCAGAATAGGGAATGTCTGTCTGCACCGCAGTGATCTTCAAATTTGGAAAGGCTTATTCCGCAAGCAGAGTCAAACCTGGGCCCTCCGTTCTGCGTCCATTAAAGCGAGAGGCAAGCCAGCGCAGTGTCCCAGCAGAAGGGAGATTTATTTAAGAGCCGTTACACATCTGTACGGCGCTTCCCAGGCGGCTCAGTGCGCCTGCAGTGAGGGAGACGCAGGTTCCATCCCTGGCTCGGGAAGACCCCCTGGAGGAGGGCATGGCAACCCACTCCAGTGTTCTTGCCTGGAGAACCCCATGGACAGAGGAGGCTGGCAGGCACAGTCCATGGGGTTGCAAAGACTCAGACACGACTGAGTCTCNAGTGAGGGAGACGCAGGTTCCATCCCTGGCTCGGGAAGACCCCCTGGAGGAGGGCATGGCAACCCACTCCAGTGTTCTTGCCTGGAGAACCCCATGGACAGAGGAGGCTGGCAGGCACAGTCCATGGGGTTGCAAAGACTCAGACACGACTGAGTCTCTGAACATACACAGACACACACATCTATGCCTACATTTCATCCAGTTGTAGAATTGCCTGTCTCCTTTTTACAGTTCCTTTGACAGAGTCTTGATCCTCCTAGTTCTTGAGTGAGGACAGAAGACTAAGGCTGTTTATTCTGCCCACATTTTTGCCTTCATGTTGGTTTTTCTTCCTCGTTGGGTTTAATTAACTACAGTCTCGAAGGGTAAACAGGAAAAAGGCAGGCTCCATGAGGTGTTTTTTGTTTTTCTAACTCCTCACATTGAGAAGTTGTCTTAGCTCTTCATTCTTGCTAAGCATTTCATATGTTAAAAATTAAGATAAATTTCCCCCAAATAAACAAAACCTTGACACGTGATCCATACATCACATATACTACACATGTGGTGTTTGTAAACTGATCTCTTGTAAATGGTCTCATGAGTGAGACCAAGGCCTCTTGTGTGTCTGTCTAGTGCAAACCTATGTGGCTTCTCTACTTCTTTAGAACTGTGATAAAAACACACATGACATGAAATTTACCGTCTTAACCATTTTCGAGTGTGCCATTCAGAAGCTTTGAGAGCGTTTAGATTGTTGTGCAATCTGCCTGATTTCCAGAACTTTCTTCATCATCCCAAAGCAAAGCTCTGGCCCACTGAGCAGGAGCCCCTTCTGGCTTCCCCTCACTTAGCCCCTGGTCAGCTCTAGTCTCTGTTTCTATGAGTTCGCTTGTTTTAGGCGCCTTGTGTTGGCAGAGTCATAGAGCGTTTGCCTTTTTGTGTCTGGCTGGACGTTTCAAACATGCTGTAGTCTGTGTCAGAATTTCCTTCCTTTTTGAGGCTGAATAATATTCCCGTACTTTTCTAGGCATTGTTTTACAGTTCAGTCCTGTTTTGTTGGCTGATGGGTTTCGGTGGTTTATGTCAAGTTTAAAAGAAGCACGTGGGCCTGGCTTCTGTACTTGGGTCTCTGAGACTGGTCTTCCCCCTTCTGTGTGGCTCAGTGTGTCCCTCTGGAAGTGGGTCTTGGTTTCTGGACCGTGTTGATCACTCCCGGATAGAGTGAGTCCTGCGGGCTCCCTTTCTCTGGCACGCTGAGCCCAAGCTCTGTGCCCCCACTGCGGGTCTCTTGCTCTGAGAGACGTGAACGGACAAGGGTGTGGGTCCAGTGAAAACCCGAGGCTGATCCCCGGGAATTCTGGGGTGGCGTTTGAGGGCCTGTGGCCACATCACTGTTTAGGAGCCCAAAGGCAGGCTCACCTGAGGCTCGCTGGCTGCTCGGGCCATCTCCTCTGCACTCTCTGAGTGGGACCGGTCAGGAGGTCGTGACCCAGCACCAGAGGAAGGGGTGGCCCCGGAAGCAGCCACCTGCTGGGGACCATATCGCGTATTGGCACGAGGTGCCCGGGTTGCCAGGCACCCATTTTGCTGTGGCTTTTTTTCCTCTTGCAAGTTAGTGGTGTTGACCACGTCTCGCTAATACTCACTCCTTTGAAATGACAAGTCGCAGGGTTTACACGAGAGGGTCAGGGAAGCAGAGGGGAAGTCAGAGGGATCGAGGCCCAGACAAAAACGTGGCTTTACCTGCCTCCTCTGAGCCCGTGGGTGGCGGGGGCGCAGGCAGAGGGCCTGAGAAATCTCCCAAGGAAGGGGCGCTTGCCCTCTGCTGACCCTGAGAGTGGGCTCCATGCGCTGCAGGGACACGGTCCTGGGTGCCTGGTGCCCAGTGCCCAGTGCAGGTCAAGTGTGGGGGCTGGGATCTGACTCACAGCTCAGCCAGACGCCGCAGGAGTGCAGCAAGACGGGGTGGGGGGTGGGGAAGCGGGGGAGTGCTGGTCAGAACCGACGCCCAGTGTTTTGGGGATTTTTTGCTCAGAACCCTGCACAGGTCACCCAGCTCAGGGCCAAGGGCACGTCCATCAGAAGCGTGCACCTGCGGCCGCGACGCGCGCTCCGCTCTTGGCGGCTCCACTCGATTTGAACTGCTGCATGAAAACTACTGGGGTGGACAGACGTCGGCTTATCTGCAAAGGCAAACTAATGCAAAATATGCTTCCTCTGCAAGACAGAGTGCCAGCTGTCTCCTGGCACGCAGTCGGCCAGCGAGGGCTGCGGGCTGAGCTGGGCTTTTTCTTCGGGCCAGAGAAGGCTGGCTAATGGCCTCCTTTATGCTTCTGGAAGCTCTGTCGAGGGTAAGAATGTGGAAGGGGAACCAGTGACCCAACCACATGGTCCAATGGAATGGGAGGAGGGCATCACTCAAACCCCCGCTTATCAATCAAAGTGATAACTGAACTTGGCCCCCTGACCGCCCCCCCACCGGGCCCGGGATCGAGAGGCTGATGGGGGCAGGGGACATGCCCGGGAAGTCCCCCTCCCGTGGAAATGTCGGTCCCTGACATGGAGTCCACGGAAAGCTCGTGGGATGCCGCTCTGAGATCCCGGCTGGAGTCGGAGGAGCCGGGCCAGAGCAGGGCTGGGCAGGCTCTGCAGGTTCGTGCTCGGTGGGCCGGGCCGGGCCTGGGGCCCCGCATTTCTAGCCCACTCCCAGCTGATGCGCTGCTGCTGACCCAGGGGCCACAGCTTGTGTAGCAAGTCTTAGACAGCTGTCTCCAGGGTCCTGTGACTCTTCACTGGGCCTGTTTGCCACGTGCTCGCCATCAAGAGACTGTGCATCCAGGCCCCCTGCCTCTAAAAGGTCCTGCCAGTTTCTAACGCGCGGCAATAAAAACAGAAACGCGCTCCACTCGCTTGCTTGCACAGGCAGTTTTTGGAAAGCCATGGATAAAAGAAAGATCGTTTCCATCCTCTGTTCTCTGAGAGAGTTAAGGAATTTCTCTCTTTGCAAAGCGTTTTATCTTTTGACACGTAGGGCTGGCTGAGGCCTCTGGGGTCACGTCCTGCCTGGGAGCGAGTTTGACCCTGAGCGCTGCAAAAACAGCCTGTGTAGGGAGGGAAGGGGCCAGGAGAGGGGGCATCGTGGCCTATTTCATGGAAACACATCTATCCCTGATTTAAAAAAGAAAAAAGAAATGGTCTTTTTAACACCATCAACCTCAGCTCATCATCGTTTGAACAGTTTAAAGCAGAGTGTGTACATAATGATCAAAAGCCAACACATTTCAGTGTAAATGTGTAGAGTCAAGTATTAAAAACAGAAAGCAGCACTCCTGCATCACAGAGGGTTTACTGGAAGCCTGTCTCCGGTTGAAATGGCATCGGCAGCACAGCCCCTCCAGCCTCTGTTCAAGGAGCTCTGTTCCTCGTCGAATGACACTTGATCTCCCCCAGTGATGGTCAGTCGTGCGTCTGACCGTCTCCGGTGAAAGCATCTGTCCTGCAGAGTCCTTTGGAAAATTTCATGTAGAACAAGCATTTATTAGAGATACAAGCGGAGAGTGAGCAGGCAGACCTGTGAGGCAGATGTCTGCAAAGGAAATCACTTTGAAAGACGAGTGGATGAAGGTGGAGAACCCTTGCTCTGTGCCGTCACTGAGGCCGTGCAGCTGTGGGAAGGTCCCTCCCGTGGACTTGACCACGTGGTCCCCGAGCGCATCTTTATCTGCCCTTGAGACTCTGTATTCCTGAAGGCTCTCCTGTCTCCTTCGAAGTGCAGAATTTGTACTTTGCATGTGGTGGAGGAGGAGGGCCAGGTGTCCCCTCCCAGAGCTTCATTCTAAGTCATCTGCTTAGAGCCCAGGCGACACCTGCCCGCCCCCAGAGGTGAGGGGCCATGGCCTCACCTGTGATTTTGGGTGAGATCTTTAGCTCTTCAAGGCGTTCTTCTCCTTCTCTGCAAAATGAGCTTATAACCCGCTCTCAGCTAGTTGTTAAAAGGACTGAATCCTGTAAGGAACATAAAGTGTCCGGTGTAGAATAGACACCCCCACAGGTGCTGTGATCCCCTGGAGAAGGAAATGGCAAACCACTCCAGTATCCTTGCCTGGAAAATCCCATGGACCAAGGAGCCTGGTGAGCTGCGGTCCTTGGGGTCGCAAAGAGTTGGGCACAATTGAGCAACTAACAGAAAGACGGAGGTGCCGTGATTACTGTTCTTTCCTCCAAACTCAACCAGTGACCCCTTGATTTTGACCAGGTCCCTGCTTGTCGCTGTCCCTGGGGACAGTGCCCCCCCTGGGTCCCTCTGCACCCTGAGTCGTGGAGCCTCGGCAGGAGCTCCAAAGGCTTTTCCGTGGAGAGAGGTTCCTCCATTGTCCCCCGGCATGCTCGGTCCCGGGACGTGTCTCAGGTCGGCTGTTCATGGACATTGGTTACTTGAGTTCTCACCGACCCCGTCCACACGGGCCCCTCTCAGGCTCCTCCCGCCCGTGTGGCGTCCAGCTGCCCCCTGAGTGGCTCTGGCCCTGGGGAAATGTCCCAGGCCTCCGTCCACACCCAGCATCTTGATTCCTAGTAGTTAGCTCTGTGGCAACATGAGGACCACAGGGTCCTCGCTTCATTGCTGAGCTCTTGCTTACAAATCAGTGAAACCCGCAGCCTCAGATGGCAGCTCACAAGCCAGCTGAACAACCTGAGCCCTCTGTGCCCAGAACAGGCTGACCAGGGACAGATTCCAAGCTTGGGCTGTTGGTGAAGTCCTGTTCAGTGTAGACCCCCTCTGGCCCCCAGAAGCTGAAGACAGCATTCCCACAGTCACTTTCAGAGCCTCAGCTTCAGACACCTGTGCCTTCCCAACACGCACGCATTCACTCTCACTGCACTGGGGCCTCCCAGCTGCGGAGGGGCTCTCTCCCCAGGCACCCCTGTTTCAGCCTTGGTGAGTTCCATCAGGAGGGTTCGTGGCAAACGTGTCTCGGCTTCAGCAGCCATTCTACATGGGCTAGTTCACCTCCCCACACTGGCCAACTTCTGTCCACACGCTTCGGGACTCACACCCCACCCCCGCCCGGGGCTCAGCACACACAGCCTTCCGCTCTGCATAGTGAAGGCAGCTTCTCCCTGCATCCCTGACCACACTGGAGTCCATCCAGAAAGCACCACCCAGCCAGCATCCTGGCCAGTCCATCTCAGAGTCAGAATGGCCTCACATCTTGCATTTACTTGATTCTTGCCAGCAAGAGATAAAGAAGCGAGAATGCCTTAGACTGGTCTCTCAAATAGCCCCAGGCATTGTCAGCATCACAGTTTGTGGTTTTTAATGCATATGTGTTTGTGGCTCACTCATGTCCTTTGCGACCCCATGGACTGTAGCCTGCCAGGCTCCTCTGTCTATGGAATTCTGCAGACAAGAATATTGGAGTGGGTCGCTATTTCCTCCCCCAGGGGATCTTCCCAACTCAGGGATCAAACCCAGCTCTCCTGTATTGCAGGCAGATGCTTTACCGTCGGAGCCACGAGGGAAGCTTTTACACATATAGACACCTCTGCTTTTTCAGACTCCTTTCCCATGCAGGTTATTGCAGAATATTGAGTAGAGTCCCCGTGCTGTACAGTAGGTCCTTGTCGGTTATCTGGTTTTTAGGCACCTTTTTTTTATAGTGTGGAGCTGGGGATGGGGTGTTGGAATGAAAAACAAAGAAATTCAGCTTGGAGTCATTGGCTCTTGTTGTTTCAAGAGAGGAATTCATTCTGTGGGTGTCACTGGAGCGTGAACCGCGTTCCCCTACTGTGACCCGCTCCCAGCTAGTTTTGTTTCCATCATTAGTTAAGGCGCTGGCTCCTAGGGACATGTGCCCTCTTGGCCATCATCTTTTAAAAATTTACCCTTTAAAACAAAATTGTGAGCGTGAACTGCCTTTCCCAGCCACATACACCAAAATTATTATTTTTCCCATAGACTGAGTAAAGTCTAAATAGATTTTTATAACATTTCCCTGCAATTTTACTTACGAAACAGAGTCGATATTTTAAGTGGTTTTTAAGCGGTGGTAGAATTATAAACTATAAATTGTGTACCACAAACCTCCTTCATCTAGACCAATAATTATGACTTTGTCTTCAGGAAATTATAGACAAGAAGTTTTCAGTTAATATGGATANTCCAAGCTTGGGCTGTTGGTGAAGTCCTGTTCAGTGTAGACCCCCTCTGGCCCCCAGAAGCTGAAGACAACGTTCCCACAGTCACTTTCAGAGCCTCAGCTTCAGACACCTGTGCCTTCCCAACACGCACGCATTCACTCTCACTGCACTGGGGCCTCCCAGCTGCGGAGGGGCTCTCTCCCCAGGCACCCCTGTTTCAGCCTTGGTGAGTTCCATCAGGAGGGTTCGTGGCAAACGTGTCTCGGCTTCAGCAGCCATTCTACATGGGCTAGTTCACCTCCCCACACTGGCCAACTTCTGTCCACACGCTTCGGGACTCACACCCCACCCCCGCCCGGGGCTCAGCACACACAGCCTTCCGCTCTGCATAGTGAAGGCAGCTTCTCCCTGCATCCCTGACCACACTGGAGTCCATCCAGAAAGCACCACCCAGCCAGCATCCTGGCCAGTCCATCTCAGAGTCAGAATGGCCTCACATCTTGCATTTACTTGATTCTTGCCAGCAAGAGATAAAGAAGCGAGAATGCCTTAGACTGGTCTCTCAAATAGCCCCAGGCATTGTCAGCATCACAGTTTGTGGTTTTTAATGCATATGTGTTTGTGGCTCACTCATGTCCTTTGCGACCCCATGGACTGTAGCCTGCCAGGCTCCTCTGTCTATGGAATTCTGCAGACAAGAATATTGGAGTGGGTCGCTATTTCCTCCCCCAGGGGATCTTCCCAACTCAGGGATCAAACCCAGCTCTCCTGTATTGCAGGCAGATGCTTTACCGTCGGAGCCACGAGGGAAGCTTTTACACATATAGACACCTCTGCTTTTTCAGACTCCTTTCCCATGCAGGTTATTGCAGAATATTGAGTAGAGTCCCCGTGCTGTACAGTAGGTCCTTGTCGGTTATCTGGTTTTTAGGCACCTTTTTTTTATAGTGTGGAGCTGGGGATGGGGTGTTGGAATGAAAAACAAAGAAATTCAGCTTGGAGTCATTGGCTCTTGTTGTTTCAAGAGAGGAATTCATTCTGTGGGTGTCACTGGAGCGTGAACCGCGTTCCCCTACTGTGACCCGCTCCCAGCTAGTTTTGTTTCCATCATTAGTTAAGGCGCTGGCTCCTAGGGACATGTGCCCTCTTGGCCATCATCTTTTAAAAATTTACCCTTTAAAACAAAATTGTGAGCGTGAACTGCCTTTCCCAGCCACATACACCAAAATTATTATTTTTCCCATAGACTGAGTAAAGTCTAAATAGATTTTTATAACATTTCCCTGCAATTTTACTTACGAA
This sequence comes from Oreotragus oreotragus, assembly GCA_006410675.1. NCBI lineage: Eukaryota > Metazoa > Chordata > Mammalia > Artiodactyla > Bovidae > Oreotragus > Oreotragus oreotragus. Next base: position 199,099 of record SJYX01019242.1, read on the forward strand.
ACAGAGTCGATATTTTAAGTGGTTTTTAAGCGGTGGTAGAATTATAAACTATAAATTGTGTACCACAAACCTCCTTCATCTAGACCAATAATTATGACTTTGTCTTCAGGAAATTATAGACAAGAAGTTTTCAGTTAATATGGATAGTCTGAAAAAGTTAACTGGAAGATCCTTAACCCACTTAAGAAAACAAATCTCCGGGCACTTCTGAAGCACTCATTTACCTGCACAATCTCTCCATGGGATTCTCCGGGCAAGAATACTGCAGCGAGTTGCCTTTCCCGTCTCCAAGGGGTCTTCCTGGCCCAGGGATGGAACCGGGGCTCCTGAGCTGCAGGCGGATGCTTTGCTGACTGCACTACCAGAGAAGGTCTTGTTCTGATCAGTGCTATCGGTTTGTTTAAACCATCCTGAAGAACCTCTGTGTGATGGCCAGGACCTCTTAGCTGGATCCTTGACTTGTTTCTATAAGTGGAGACTTGCCTAGTAAGCATTTCATTATCTTTCTCTATTTCATTCCTTTCTTTCACGAAATATGAAGATAAAGCACTGGGCTTTCAGAAGAAATTGAAGGGACAGATTGGGCTAATTCAGTGTGCTAACACCATGTGGAATTCGATGGTTGTACTCGATGAAACATGACATATGAGGGCATTTTCCTTGTGAAGGGAGTCATCCTAGGTGTCAAAGGTCAGAGACAGGTAAGACTTTAGGAGTCAGTTAGTGCAGACTTCTCCTAAAGATAAGTTTGGGGCCCAGAGAGGTACAGATGCCAGCCTGTAACCACCCAGCTAGGTCCTGGTACAATCGTGAACCCAAGCCCTAGTCCAGTGCCAGCCTTGGTAAACGAATGCTGTCATCTCATTTCACTGATTAGGTCATTTTATACATTAGATCATTTTTTAGTTAATTACATGATTCACTGTTTCTGAAAGCTTGTTTTGGAAATGGTAAACAGAACATTCTACCCAGTCCAACCTGTTGATCTTCAGAGGAGAACATCATGGGACAAAGCGCCTACTCCATTGAGGTCCCATAAACTACAGCAAGCATAAATTCTTCTATTTCAGCCCAATGTGTTGGAAGTCCATAACCAAGTCAAGAGATTAAAGCAACATGCTCACCTGGACAAAATGCAAAAGTAAGTTAAATGCAGGAAGTCTAGACCTTTGATCAAGTCAATTCTAAGGTTGCGTCCGTCCCTGGGGTATTCGGTTTTCTAAATGCCGGGGGTCTGAAGGCGATGCTAAATTTAAAGGGGTGTAAGGCGCTACTTGGCTCTCTCATCACTCTGTACCCCTCCAAGAGCAACCCCCATCACGGACCCCACCTGGAGTCAACTCGGGTTTTGATTTCTTGACACTAGAAAGCCTAAATTCCTGAGAATACCTGTCTCGGAGAATCCAGAAGGCTGAGACGAGACTCCTAACATCCCCAAGGCTTTCTTACAAGTCCTGGATGATAGGGAGAAGCAGGGGGAAGGGGAAGGGGAGGGCTGGTGGTTCTGGAGAGAGCACACACAGGTGATCAACGGGAGGCAGAAAACGTGGCCTCTGGAGGGGGGTCCCCCACAGCGTGCCTGGGTGCTGCAGGCGCGCCCTGCCCACGCGCCCCTGGCCCTGATCTGACGCGTTTCTCGTTGGTCTTTCACAGCCAGGCTCTCCTTGAGTCCTCACTGCAGCCTTGTGAACTGCAAGGCTCAGCCACCCTACTTACAGCCGAGACGGAGGGATTCAGTGACACGCTCACGCCCCTGGGTTGTGACGGGGCTGACATTGGGTCCTCTTTTTTTTCAAAGGGCTTGTCCCAAGCAGTTATTCCACGTTTGTGCAGCTCAGTGGACATTTCCACTTGGTATTGCCAGTGACCCCAGGAAAGAAAGAGAGGGATTGTTAGGACCACCGCGACGTTGATAGGGAAAGAGAGCAATCGCACTCAGCCATTTCCTGTCCCCACCCCAGCAAAGCGCGTAATTCCGTCGTGAGCAGAGGAGGAGTCTGCAGCCAGTGCCAAAGTGTGTCTTACAAGGCCGGCTTTTCATCTCCCGATGGCAGACCCGGGGGTGGTGGAGGCGCTCAGCATATGGCTGCAACTTGCCAGACCCACGCGGTGTGCATTTTGTTTCGTTATAAACACACATTGTGCTTTTTCAGGACTGGGGGGCCCCATAAGAATTTTCTCATGAAGTAGATGGGTGTTGGGTGCTGCCACGAAGGGTTTCAAGGCTCTCCACGGCCCCTTCAGCTGCGGGTGGCACTTGATGCTGTTTTGCGAGTCGCTCTTGTGGCTGCTAAATAAAGGAATTTTCAGTTTTATAACGGTCACTAAGCAGACAGCTGGCGTGTCAGCGATCGGAAGGGGCTGCGGTGTGGGGCCGAGGGTGGAAAGATACTGCTGCAACGCGATGTTTGACTTGGGTGGCTCGCTGTGGACGTGGGTGGCGAGTTGGAATGAAGCTGGGAGGTGTTGCAGGCGGGGGTTGAGGCAGGAACAATACCCCGCAGAGCCCTTCCCAGCCACCGTGCCAGCTTGATTGGGCCAAATCCCCTGAAATCTTTTGAGACTCCGCATCTGCTCGTTCACAGTTCATCTGGACAACTCCGAGAATCGCCTGAAACCATCTCGGGCCAGTATCTCTGGGATTCTCTTATGGTTCAAAGCAAACTGCATCTCTTTGTTTGCCCGGGTTTCCGGCCCTGGCCATCCACCTCCACCCTGAGGCCTGCTCTGAGCCGCGTCGTCCTGTTTGACCGTGGTGGATGGATGGACGCTATACCCTCTGGGTACCGAAGAGCTGACAGGCAGACCTGTGAGGCAGATGTCTGTAAAGGAAATCACTTTGAAAGACGAGTGGATGAAGGTGGAGAACCCTTGCTCTGTGCCGTCACTGAGGCCGTGCAGCTGTGGGAAGGTCCCTCCCGTGGACTTGACCACGTGGTCCCCGAGCGCATCTTTATCTGCCCTTGAGACTCTGTATTCCTGAAGGCTCTCCTGTCTCCTTCGAAGTGCAGAATTTGTACTTCGCATGTGGTGGAGGAGGAGGGCCAGGTGTCCCCTCCCAGAGCTTCATTCTAAGTCATCTGCTTAGAGCCCAGGCGACACCTGCCCGCCCCCAGAGGTGAGGGGCCATGGCCTCACCTGTGATTTTGGGTGAGATCTTTAGCTCTTCAAGGCGTTCTTCTCCTTCTCTGCAAAATGAGCTTATAACCCGCTCTCAGCTAGTTGTTAAAAGGACTGAATCCTGTAAGGAACATAAAGTGTCCGGTGTAGAATAGACACCCCCACAGGTGCTGTGATCCCCTGGAGAAGGAAATGGCAAACCACTCCAGTATCCTTGCCTGGAAAATCCCATGGACCAAGGAGCCTGGTGAGCTGCGGTCCTTGGGGTCGCAAAGAGTTGGGCACAATTGAGCAACTAACAGAAAGACGGAGGTGCCGTGATTACTGTTCTTTCCTCCAAACTCAACCAGTGACCCCTTGATTTTGACCAGGTCCCTGCTTGTCGCTGTCCCTGGGGACAGTGCCCCCCCTGGGTCCCTCTGCACCCTGAGTCGTGGAGCCTCGGCAGGAGCTCCAAAGGCTTTTCCGTGGAGAGAGGTTCCTCCATTGTCCCCCGGCATGCTCGGTCCCGGGACGTGTCTCAGGTCGGCTGTTCATGGACATTGGTTACTTGAGTTCTCACCGACCCCGTCCACACGGGCCCCTCTCAGGCTCCTCCCGCCCGTGTGGCGTCCAGCTGCCCCCTGAGTGGCTCTGGCCCTGGGGAAATGTCCCAGGCCTCCGTCCACACCCAGCATCTTGATTCCTAGTAGTTAGCTCTGTGGCAACATGAGGACCACAGGGTCCTCGCTTCATTGCTGAGCTCTTGCTTACAAATCAGTGAAACCCGCAGCCTCAGATGGCAGCTCACAAGCCAGCTGAACAACCTGAGCCCTCTGTGCCCAGAACAGGCTGACCAGGGACAGATTCCAAGCTTGGGCTGTTGGTGAAGTCCTGTTCAGTGTAGACCCCCTCTGGCCCCCAGAAGCTGAAGACAGCATTCCCACAGTCACTTTCAGAGCCTCAGCTTCAGACACCTGTGCCTTCCCAACACTCACGCATTCACTCTCACTGCACTGGGGCCTCCCAGCTGCAGAGGGGCTCTCTCCCCAGGCACCCCTGTTTCAGCCTTGGTGGGTTCCATCAGGAGGGTTCGTGGCAACCGTGTCTCGGCTTCAGCAGCCATTCTACCTGGGCTAGTTCACCTCCCCACACTGGCCAACTTCTGTCCACCCGCTTCGGGACTCACACCCCACCCCCGCCCTGGGCTCAGCACACACAGCCTTCCGCTCTGCATAGTGAAGGCAGCTTCTCCCTGCATCCCTGACCACACTGGAGTCCATCCAGAAAGCACCACCCAGCCAGCATCCTGGCCAGTCCATCTCAGAGTCAGAATGGCCTCACATCTTGCATTTACTTGATTCTTGCCAGCAAGAGATAAAGAAGCGAGAATGCCTTAGACTGGTCTCTCAAATAGCCCCAGGCATTGTCAGCATCACAGTTTGTGTTTTTTAATGCATATGTGTTTGTGGCTCACTCATGTCCTTTGTGACCCCATGGACTGTAGCCTGCCAGGCTCCTCTGTCTATGGAATTCTGCAGACAAGAATATTGGAGTGGATCGCTATTTCCTCCCCCAGGGGATCTTCCCAACTCAGGGATCAAACCCAGCTCTCCTGTATTGCAGGCAGATGCTTTACCGTCGGAGCCACGAGGGAAGCTTTTACACATATAGACACCTCTGCTTTTTCAGACTCCTTTCCCATGCAGGTTATTGCAGAATATTGAGTAGAGTCCCCGTGCTGTACAGTAGGTCCTTGTCGGTTATCTGGTTTTTAGGCACCTTTTTTTTATAGTGTGGAGCTGGGGATGGGGTGTTGGAATGAAAAACAAAGAAATTCAGCTTGGAGTCATTGGCTCTTGTTGTTTCAAGAGAGGAATTCATTCTGTGGGTGTCACTGGAGCGTGAACCGCGTTCCCCTACTGTGACCCGCTCCCAGCTAGTTTTGTTTCCATCATTAGTTAAGGCGCTGGCTCCTAGGGACATGTGCCCTCTTGGCCATCATCTTTTAAAAATTTACCCTTTAAAACAAAATTGTGAGCGTGAACTGCCTTTCCCAGCCACATACACCAAAATTATTATTTTTCCCATAGACTGAGTAAAGTCTAAATAGATTTTTATAACATTTCCCTGCAATTTTACTTACGAAACAGAGTCGATATTTTAAGTGGTTTTTAAGCGGTGGTAGAATTATAAACTATAAATTGTGTACCACAAACCTCCTTCATCTAGACCAATAATTATGACTTTGTCTTCAGGAAATTATAGACAAGAAGTTTTCAGTTAATATGGATAGTCTGAAAAAGTTAACTGGAAGATCCTTAACCCACTTAAGAAAACAAATCTCCGGGCACTTCTGAAGCACTCATTTACCTGCACAATCTCTCCATGGGATTCTCCGGGCAAGAATACTGCAGCGAGTTGCCTTTCCCGTCTCCAAGGGGTCTTCCTGGCCCAGGGATGGAACCGGGGCTCCTGAGCTGCAGGCGGATGCTTTGCTGACTGCACTACCAGAGAAGGTCTTGTTCTGATCAGTGCTATCGGTTTGTTTAAACCATCCTGAAGAACCTCTGTGTGATGGCCAGGACCTCTTAGCTGGATCCTTGACTTGTTTCTATAAGTGGAGACTTGCCTAGTAAGCATTTCATTATCTTTCTCTATTTCATTCCTTTCTTTCACGAAATATGAAGATAAAGCACTGGGCTTTCGGAAGAAATTGAAGGGACAGATTGGGCTAATTCAGTGTGCTAACACCATGTGGAATTCGATGGTTGTACTCGATGAAACATGACATATGAGGGCATTTTCCTTGTGAAGGGAGTCATCCTAGGTGTCAAAGGTCAGAGACAGGTAAGACTTTAGGAGTCAGTTAGTGCAGACTTCTCCTAAAGATAAGTTTGGGGCCCAGAGAGGTACAGATGCCAGCCTGTAACCACCCAGCTAGGTCCTGGTACAATCGTGAACCCAAGCCCTAGTCCAGTGCCAGCCTTGGTAAACGAATGCTGTCATCTCATTTCACTGATTAGGTCATTTTATACATTAGATCATTTTTTAGTTAATTACATGATTCACTGTTTCTGAAAGCTTGTTTTGGAAATGGTAAACAGAACATTCTACCCAGTCCAACCTGTTGATCTTCAGAGGAGAACATCATGGGACAAAGCGCCTACTCCATTGAGGTCCCATAAACTACAGCAAGCATAAATTCTTCTATTTCAGCCCAATGTGTTGGAAGTCCATAACCAAGTCAAGAGATTAAAGCAACATGCTCACCTGGACAAAATGCAAAAGTAAGTTAAATGCAGGAAGTCTAGACCTTTGATCAAGTCAATTCTAAGGTTGCGTCCGTCCCTGGGGTATTCGGTTTTCTAAATGCCGGGGGTCTGAAGGCGATGCTAAATTTAAAGGGGTGTAAGGCGCTACTTGGCTCTCTCATCACTCTGTACCCCTCCAAGAGCAACCCCCATCACGGACCCCACCTGGAGTCAACTCGGGTTTTGATTTCTTGACACTAGAAAGCCTAAATTCCTGAGAATACCTGTCTCGGAGAATCCAGAAGGCTGAGACGAGACTCCTAACATCCCCAAGGCTTTCTTACAAGTCCTGGATGATAGGGAGAAGCAGGGGGAAGGGGAAGGGGAGGGCTGGTGGTTCTGGAGAGAGCACACACAGGTGATCAACGGGAGGCAGAAAACGTGGCCTCTGGAGGGGGGTCCCCCACAGCGTGCCTGGGTGCTGCAGGCGCGCCCTGCCCACGCGCCCCTGGCCCTGATCTGACGCGTTTCTCGTTGGTCTTTCACAGCCAGGCTCTCCTTGAGTCCTCACTGCAGCCTTGTGAACTGCAAGGCTCAGCCACCCTACTTACAGCCGAGACGGAGGGATTCAGTGACACGCTCACGCCCCTGGGTTGTGACGGGGCTGACATTGGGTCCTCTTTTTTTTCAAAGGGCTTGTCCCAAGCAGTTATTCCACGTTTGTGCAGCTCAGTGGACATTTCCACTTGGTATTGCCAGTGACCCCAGGAAAGAAAGAGAGGGATTGTTAGGACCACCGCGACGTTGATAGGGAAAGAGAGCAATCGCACTCAGCCATTTCCTGTCCCCACCCCAGCAAAGCGCGTAATTCCGTCGTGAGCAGAGGAGGAGTCTGCAGCCAGTGCCAAAGTGTGTCTTACAAGGCCGGCTTTTCATCTCCCGATGGCAGACCCGGGGGTGGTGGAGGCGCTCAGCATATGGCTGCAACTTGCCAGACCCACGCGGTGTGCATTTTGTTTCGTTATAAACACACATTGTGCTTTTTCAGGACTGGGGGGCCCCATAAGAATTTTCTCATGAAGTAGATGGGTGTTGGGTGCTGCCACGAAGGGTTTCAAGGCTCTCCACGGCCCCTTCAGCTGCGGGTGGCACTTGATGCTGTTTTGCGAGTCGCTCTTGTGGCTGCTAAATAAAGGAATTTTCAGTTTTATAACGGTCACTAAGCAGACAGCTGGCGTGTCAGCGATCGGAAGGGGCTGCGGTGTGGGGCCAAGGGTGGAAAGATACTGCTGCAACGCGATGTTTGACTTGGGTGGCTCGCTGTGGACGTGGGTGGCGAGTTGGAATGAAGCTGGGAGGTGTTGCAGGCGGGGGTTGAGGCAGGAACAATACCCCGCAGAGCCCTTCCCAGCCACCGTGCCAGCTTGATTGGGCCAAATCCCCTGAAATCTTTTGAGACTCCGCATCTGCTCGTTCACAGTTCATCTGGACAACTCCGAGAATCGCCTGAAACCATCTCGGGCCAGTATCTCTGGGATTCTCTTATGGTTCAAAGCAAACTGCATCTCTTTGTTTGCCCGGGTTTCCGGCCCTGGCCATCCACCTCCACCCTGAGGCCTGCTCTGAGCCGCGTCGTCCTGTTTGACCGTGGTGGATGGATGGACGCTATACCCTCTGGGTACCGAAGAGCTGCAAGGCTTGGCCCGTTCCTTTGACTTAAAGGCCTCCTGTTCGATGCTTTTCCTGAGAGCAATTAGTTTCCAAAACAGCAATTAAGTCGAGTTTTCTCCCAGGAACTGGCAGCAGGGCTGCCTGTCTTGACCTATTTTGGCTGACTGCTTTCTTCCCTACATAACTTGGTAATCAGGCCATTAGGCTGCCTTGGAGTCTTCCGTGCCCACATTCCTCCACAGTGTGTCTTACACCTTCTTCGCTTCTCCGTTAAACAGCTCCTCGTCCAAATGCTATTTCAGTCGTCCCTGGTTTGCACATGATCTTGGAGTCAGTAAAGTTTTTTTTCTTTCCATATAGCCGTTTACAAAAGGAACCGTACTGGTACTGTTTTCTTCTAGAAAGAGCCCAAAGCTCTTAAATCATCCTCCAAAGGTCAGCTCGAACACTGTATATTGGATCTAAAATGTGCTGGAAACCCCGTGTGATGATGCCATGTCACAACGAGCCTGAAGCTGCTGACGTAAGACGGTTGAACTGCAGAGCCCCCAGTTCCTTTGGGGCTCACCTTCTCATCGCTCAGAGCAGTGGCAAGAACAAGCTGACCTGAGCAATAGCCGAACGACCCAAAGCCGCCACGACAATTTTTTTTTTCTGCAGCAATTTTGCATCTTACTCATCTCCAAGCTTTCCATGTTGTTGAAAAAAAGGGCCAGTCATCATGTTTCCTACTTGTCAATGGTGGGCAAGGCCACAGCTGGGCAATCTGTGGGGCTGGGGTGCCTTGACCCACCCAAACTCACGCCCCACCCTCCTTCATCAGACCCTGACTGGCGTGGTGAGGAGAGGGGGGCAGGGATGTGCCCAACAGCTCTCAGATTCAGACAGCCACGGAGCTCTAGGACTAAGGGCGGTAGTAGGGATTCCAAGAACTAATTCAAAATAACCAACAGAAGAATTTGATATCTTATATTTACTCCCCCAGTATTTATACTTCCCTGATTACTGATGAGGTCAGGCAGATTTGTGTGTGTTTACTGGCCATTTGGTTATTCTCTCCTGTGATCATGGATGTGAGAACTATGCCTAATTTTCTCCTGAAAATTAGGAGGAACTGTTTGTCTGGCCTTGGAGCTCTTTACTCTAAAAGCAAGCCTCTGCTTGGTTACATGTGTTAGAAAGACTTTGTTCCACTCTGTGGTTCTCTCCAAACGCAATCCTTTGATGAGCTGGCACCTCAAATTTTAATCTAGTCCAGTTTCACCATCTTTTTATGGTTGGTGCTTGCCCAAACCCACCCGTTAATTCTCTTTCCCAGAGATGCAGTCGTGTTATCGGCAAATGATGGTTTCACATCTTCCTCTCTAGGCCTTGTGCCTTTTCTTGCTTGCTTTATTGTGCTGTCTGGAATATATGAGCAACATCAAGCCACGAAATGTTTTCTAAGCCCCTACATAATCCATATATTTCACCAGTCTTTTCTTATTGCTGTGGCTAGGACTTCCAAAACTGTGTTGAATAAAAATGGCAAGAGTGGGCCTCCTCATCTTGTTCCTGATCTTAGAGGAAATGCTTTCAGCTTTTCACCATTGAATATGAGGTTAGCTGTAAGTCTGCCATATATGTCTTTTATCATGTTGAGGGTATGTTCCCTCTATGCCCACTTCCTGGGGAGTTTTTATCATAAACGCCTGTTGAATTCTATTGAAAGGTTTTCTTTGCACCTATTGAGATGATCACATGGTTCTTATTCTTTAGTTTGCTGATTGGTGTATCACATTGACTTGTAGATGTGGGAAAGTCCTTGCATCCCTGGCGTAAGTCCCCCTTGATCATGGTGTATGATCCTTTTCATGTATTTTGGGGGTTGGTATTTTGTTGAGGATTTTTGGGTCTATGTTCATCAATGATATTAGCCTGTAGTTTTCTTTTTTATGATCTCTTTGTCTGGTTTTGGTATCGGGGTGGTGGTGGCCTCATAAGTTCAGAAATGAGTTCAGAAATGTTTCTTCCTCTGCAATTTTTTTGGGATAGTTTCAGAGGCTAGGTATTCACTCTTCTGTAAACGTTTGGTGGAATTCACCTGTGAAGCTGTCTGGTCCTGGACTTTTTGTTGGGAGTTTTTAAATAACTGATGTAATCTCTGCACTGATAATTGCTTTGTTCATATTTTTTATTTCTTCCTCGTTCTATAAAAATTTGTCCCTTTCTTCTAGGTTGTCCATTTAGTCAACTTATGTGTAACTAAGTCACCTTGCTGTACACGCAAATCTAGCGCAACATCGTAAGTCAACTATATTTCAATTTAGAAATTTTTAATAAAATAAAAAATAAGATTGTACAATTCCCACATGGCTTACTGGACTATCATGTAATAGAAAGTGTCATAGGAAAAAATTTCCAGGCCTGACTCATCTTTGATAAGATGTAGATTAAGATTCAAATGCAGAGAGAAGTAAGCCAGGAGCAGAGTGGTGGCGAGAACATGGCGAGCCAGCGCTGTCGATGCGGTTGTGAAATGAGCTTGGCAGCACCTGCTGCACAGAGCTGTCTCATGCCGCGCTGTTGCATCTCCTGTTCTCTGCCCTCCTGGGTTTGAGTGTTGTTTGTGGAGTGTTAAATGTCGATGGTGTTCTTAAGGAAAGCGCTGGCAGACAGAAAGCAAGAAAAGTTAGGCTCACAGAGATATGGGTCTACCCAATCTTCTGACACATTCACTTTTAATAAAAGAAGCAGCTTTTCTGTCTGGACCGTATTTCGCCATGCTTAAGAGAGATGTTGTGAAAGGTGAGGAGTGACTCGTCCAGCGTCCCCTGGGGTCCTGCGTGGCTGGCCTGCAGTGTTTCCTTACATCAGCAGTGTTTTCAGGAGTCCTCACTTCCAGCAATGGTGAAGTCTGTAGCTGGGCTCTGTTGAAGTTCATCGCTACCTGAACACAGTGGTATTTCCAGAAGCGCACATTCCAACAGTAGTTATGTAAGTCCTGTCTCTGAGCCGGCAAGATAGTGGGTTCTTGTCGGAGCCAACAAGACTCATTTCTGGAAAGGATGTGTCCCAAAGCAGAGGGTGCAGGAGACTGTAGGTGCGCTGTGGTCTACCCATCACCCTCAGAAATACTCCTGGGAGTCAGAGAAGACGCCCCCCTGCGCCAGCTGTGCCCACACCCCACCTCTGATTGTGGCCGCTCCAGGGGGTGCAGCTGCCATTCAGTGGCTCCTGGTGCTGTTGTTGGGAAGTATGTCTCCATGGCAACCCTCCACTTCCTTCTGCCTTACCCCCCATCCGGGGACTGAAATGTACTTCACGCCATCACAGAAAGACATCTTTTGATCGTAATATCCTCTCGGCACCTGGACAACACGATGAATTTCCTTGCCGTGTCGCGGCCCTGACCCCCGCCCCAGGTCCAGCCCATGTGACAGAGCCCAGGGCCTCCTAATGGGCTTATGGTGAGACTGGGAGTGGCCGAGTCTCTTCCCTTCCCGAGAGAGCGGCCGGTCCTGCACCTGCACACACGTTGGGTCCCCTCTCTCCACAGCCAGCTCTCCTCTAACTCTCTGCAGAGGGGACGGTGTTTGGAAGCACTTTTCTTCTCCTCCAAACATTCCCTACCTGCTCTAGGAAGGGTGCTGACTGGGGTGCTGCCTGTGGGCCCCACCCCGGGTGACAGCACGCTCCCCGGGGCCGCGGGCAGGGTGCTCTCCTCCTCCAGCAGTGCCTCCCTTTTCCCTGGAGACCCCGATTACCTGCTCCCAGGAGATCATCGGCACAGCCCTCCACACTTCCCTAGTCATACTCCTTAAAGGGAAATTCGTCCTAACGATTCTGAGGCCAGACACAGGAAGTACATTTTCTTGTCTTGAAAGTCTCAACCTGCCCCAGACCCCGGGCAAGCCTGCTCCCTGGGAGCCGTGGATGCTCCAGCAAATGAGACTGACTTCTCCCCAGTCCCTGGTGCTTCCCCAGCTCCTGCTGATGGTCAGTGACCCCTTCTGGGTCTGAAGGTCGCTCTCCCCTGCCTGGAGAACTCTATCTACCTGTGGACGCCTTGGGCATGTGGCACCCATAAAGGATGCTTGTTCATTGTGACATGATTGCTCCCACATCTGAATTCCTTGCCAGTTGTCTGCACTTTTATTAAGGCCCTTAGACAGTCACATCTGCTTTGCCACAAGTGGTGGTTACACATAACTGTTAAGATGCAATGGCGTCAAAGTCGTATCTGCGCTCAACCCTGGGCTAAGTGCCTCAGGGCCCTCGCCTCGTGTTACCTCCCTCTGTGCGGAGAGAGCTAATGGATCCTCCCGTTACAGACGAGGAAGCTGAGGCCGGGAAGCCAGGGGAGCCGCGGCCCCCTCCCCTGCCCACTCCCCTGGCTCTGACCGGCCCCGGGACAGCGCCAGCTTTCCGAGCCTGGGGAGCATGGCACGTTAACTGTGTGCCCCCAGAGTGCCTGCCCACGGCCTGCCCAGAGCGGAGGCTCATAAATGCTTCTGCCACAAATGCAGACCTCAGTTCTACTTCTGGAGCTGAGTAGAGTATGCTGTTGGGTTGAGCTGCGGGGTAGGCCTTCCTGAGAGCTTGTCAGGGGCAGCACTGTGGACTTTGACCTTCAGAGAGAGACCTAGCTGCTGAAACCCTTGTTTGCTGGTGTGTTTGTTGCTCAGGCACCGGGCGTGGCCTGCGTCTCAGCCTTCGTGAGCATTATTGCCGCGGGTGCCTCTGGAGGCACGTGCGTTGTGTCCCCGGTTCTGTTCGGAAAACTTCTTTAGACCCCAGAACTGTGACCTGTGTGAGCGGGGAGGCCCGGCCGCATTCTGCGCACATTTTCGGTGTGAGCAGAATCCAAGTTTCACGCTTGGGAGCTGGCTTCGGCTCCCAAGGTGCGGAGTGTTCCGTTTCTCTGTCCCCATCGTGGTCCCGGCTCGCTCCCCCGAGGTGTTCGCGGGATGAACAGGTTCGCTCCTCCTGGTGTAGATGCGCGGGCTGGGAACCTGGGAAAGTTCCGTGCAGAGCGCCGGGGCCACGGTCACGGTGACTAGCGCGCTCTGCTGTCCTTCAGTCGCTCATTCACGTCCGACTCTTTGCAGCCCCGTGGACTGCAGCATCCCAGGCCTCCCTGTCCTTCACCATCTCCCAGAGCTCACTCAGACTCAAGTCCATTGAGCTGGTGACGCCATCCAACCATCTCATCCTCTGCCACCCCTCTCTCCCCCTGCCTTCAGTCTTTCCCAGCATCAGGGTCTTTTCCAGTGAGCTGGCTCTTCGCATCAGGTGGCCAGAGTACTGAAGCTTCAGCTTCAGCAGCAGTCCTTCCCATGAATATTCAGGACTGATCTCCTCTAGGATGGACTGGTTGGATCTCCCTGCAGTCCAAGGGACTCTGAAGAGTCTTCTGCAACACCACGGTTCAACAGCATCAGTTCTTCGGTGCTCAGCCTTCTTTATGGTCCAACTCTCACATCCATACATGACCACTGGAAAAACAGCATTGACTAGATGGACCTTTGTCAGCAAAGTGATGGCTTAGGAACAACTATGATCCAGCCAACATACTGTAGATGTTTTGTTCAGGAAGAGCTTCTAGTAGCGTGAGGAAATGTTAAACATTAAGAAAAGTGAGAGTGCAAGCTTTCATATAAAGCTTAGTCTCCGTAATGTAGAAAGAAGTATCGTACAAGGGGAGAGGCCTCAGGAAGAAGCATTGACTAGATGGACCTTTGTCAGCAAAGTGATGGCTTAGGAACAACTATGATCCAGCCAACATACTGTAGATGTTTTGTTCAGGAAGAGCTTCTAGTAGCGTGAGGAAATGTTAAACATTAAGAAAAGTGAGAGTGCAAGCTTTCATATAAAGCTTAGTCTCCGTAATGTAGAAAGAAGTATCGTACAAGGGGAGAGGCCTCAGGAAGGATGCTGAAGCACCCTCTTCCGAGAACTGGGCCCCTCCGCCTCCGGGGGCCGACTCTGCGTGAGCCGGCCCCCGAGCCCTGTCCTCCGCTGAGCAGAGAGGAAAGGACTGAGCCTGGGACTCAGGGACCTGGACTGTCTGTCTGTCTGTCCCTCGCCTGGTGTTCACTTCTACCATGCTTTGCAAAAATAAGAATATTAACCGCTGTTAGCAACGCAGTCCGACTTTCCCTGTACTCAGGTACTTCTGAACTACCTTTCCACCTAGAACTGAGATAAATGAAAATAAAAATTAGGAAAGTTCACATCTGTGTCAATTCCCAGAGTTTAAAAATAAAAGCAAAAGGAAATTTTTTTTTTTTTTGGTCTTTCAGCTGTTTCAAATTATTTCCTCCACTACTCTGAAACATTGATACAGAGAATTAAAAGCTGACCATTTCCTCTTTTCCTGGAAAATATTCTAATGACTCTTTTGATATCATGTCTGATTGTGGGTCTCAAGCAGAGCCAATCTTTCATGAACTTGCAGGGAATTATAATGGGGCTACACTTGGGAAGCAGAATATAATGGTGCTATTCATGAAAAGAGATGAATTCAGGGAAAATGGCGGGGGTGAATATCAAAATGAACTGGAACAGTAGGTTTTTATAGGCTTCTTGAAGCAGGGGACACTTTGGAGGACAGCAGAGGAAACTGGGCTGCCCAAAGCTGCTGTCGGTGGAGGCGTCATCCTGCATTTTATTTCTGAGCCCTGCCCCGGGCCAGCGCTGGGCTGGAGTGGAGTAAAGCGTTGAACGCACAGTTGGTCCCTTTATTGAGAAAATGGGTCCCATTTTATCCACATCAAGCTTCCCTGGTGGCTCAGATGGTAAGAAGTCTGCCTGCAGTGTGAGAGAGCTAGGTTTGATTCCTGGGTTGGAAAGATCCCCTGGAGAAGGAAATGGCAACCCACTCCAGTACTCTTGCCTGGAGAATCCCATGGACAGAGGAGCCTGGCGGGCTACAGTCCACGGGGTCACAAAGAGTCAGACACGACTGAGCGACTAACACACATTTATCCACATCGAGTTGTGCTGGAGGAATACAGGAGGAGCCGGGACGTCACCAGGCACCATCACCTCTGCAAATAGCTTATGGGGAGCTTCCTTCCCAAGGATGTTTCCACGTTTTCTAGCCGCAGCCTTGACCCCAACGACCATCTGAAACGTCAGTGTCACACGCACAGCCAGCTGGCACCGCCCGAGACAGCCGTTCATGCCCTGCTCTGTCTGAGGGCTTGTGAGGAAGCACCGGCTCCGTGGGCAGCACAGCGATGCCCACGGCTCCATGGACACTCACACTGGTGCCCGTGTGGGCTACAGCTCGTGTTCCCAGATGCTGCTGTGAGTGCCGGCACTGGACAGCCACGATGACTCAGTGGGTCAAGGAGAGTGGGGGGAAGGAATGGGGACAGGGGTTGTATGTGTCTGTTCATGCACCCCCTCCTTACAATATGGTGCACACATCTGACATGTGTGTACTCAGCGTGTGCTCACGACTCATATACATGTACGTTTCCAATGCGCTGGAACGCAGCCCGAGGGTAATAAGTCTGTAGTTCTAGAGTGGAGCATGGGTACTGGAACTTTTGGAAGCACCTACAAGGATGCTACTAATCAGAAACCACTGGTCCAGTGAAAAATTCATTGGAAGGACTGATGCTGAGGCTGAAGCTCAAGTACTTTGGCCACCTGATGCAAAGACCTGACTCACTGGAAAAGACCCTGATGCTGGGAAAGAGTGAGGGCAGGAGGAGAAGGGGGCGACAGTGGATGAGATGGTTGGATGGCATCACCGACTCAATGCACATGAATCTGAGCAAGCTGCAGGAGTCGGTGATGGACAGGGAGCTGCAGTCCATGGAGTCACAGTCGGACCCGCCTAAGTGGAAAAGATGCTGTGCTCTGCTGTTTGGAATCATAAAAATAAGATTTAGGATAGGTTGTGCCAACCAAAAATACCCAGTGAGGGCCAGCAGCTGACGGGCAGTGGAGACTCAGGCCCGCACAGAGGTCCAGCTGCACCTGCCCTGACTGGGAGGGAGCTGGTCCCAGGCCCAGGCCACAGGCCCGCGGCAGGGCTCCAGGCCAGGGATCGGAAGTGGAGCTGGATCAGGACTCAGAAGGAAAGCCCGCTCGCGGCAGGTCCGGGCGGGCTGCCTTGGAGCCCACTTGGCCTGGTCCCGAGGCTCGGCCTGGCCTGGCGCTTTGGAAGGCCAGGGCATGCACGTCCCGCACCTGGGCCTCAGCCCAGGGCCATAAAGCTGCCGCTCTGGGTGGCTGACCACGGAGGTTCTCCAGGACGAGCTCGGTGCTCGGCAGAATTGGAAGCGCTCGTGTGGCAGAAGGTACTTTGCTGTGTGTGCTGTGTTCCCAGGACATTTTTCGAAACAACTTAGAAGAGAGCAAACACTCGAACTGCTAAAAATACAGCTTTGGTGCTGGTGGAGAGTAAACGTAGCCCACTCAGTGAAAGTGCTCTGAAACTCAGGGCGTGATGCCAGCAGCTGGAGGTCGCCGTCCTTGTTGGTGCCCTGCTGTTTCATGGGCTAGTGGCACGGTCTTACGGACCTCTGGAACCACAGGGGAAGCTTTCCTAAGTGGGCCGTCTACCACTCGAGGGGCTGTTTATTGCTAAATTACATCCTAAGCCAGTTTTCTAAATTCATTTTTTTATTGAAGTACAGTTAATTTACAATGTTGTGTTAGTTTCAAGTGTACATCCAGTGATTTAGTTACACAGACACGCATCTATATTCTTTCTTAGATTCTTTTCCATTATGGGTTACTACAAGCTATCGGTTTAGCTGCTGAGAGTCTGAGCGACCCCACGGACTGCACCGCTGTCTCCTCTGTCTGTGGGGTTTTCTGGGCAAGAATACTGGGGTGGGTTGCCATTTCCTCCTCCAGGGGATCTTCCCGACCCAAGGATCAAAGCCCTGATTCCTGCAGATTCTTTACCACTGAGCTGCCAGGGGCCCTACAAGATACTGAGTCTAGTTCCTCATGCTAAGCTGATTTTTAACTTAGATCTTTTTTCATGAATGCTTATTGAGTCAACTTTACGTGCATTTTATAGTCTATAAACATTTCATTAGTTAATTTGTAATAATTGGAGAAAAAGATCTTCTGTAACATACAGGGGGAAAGAATACTGAGGCAGTGAAGGCTGGACAGTCAGTCCCCAAGAAAAACTCAAGCTGAGAGTCTCAGGCAGGTGGTGATGGGGATCTGATACCATGAGCTGGTCAAGAGGGCAAAAATGGAATGAAAAACAAGTGGTGTGTGTGTGTGTGTGTGTGTGTGTGTGTGTTCATGTGTTTGTGTGTGTGTATGTGTGTTCATGTGTGTGTGAGCCTGTGTGTGAGTGTGAGGGGGTTCATGTGTATGTGAGCATGTGTGTGTTTATGTGTGTGTGACCGTGTGTGGGGGTTCATGTGTGTGTGAGCGCATGTGTGTTCATGTGTGTGTGAGCGTGTGTGACTGTGTGTGTGAGCGTGTGTGGGGGTTCATGTGTGTGAGTGTGTGTGTGAGCATGTGTGTATGTGTTCATGTGTTGTGAGTGTGTATGTGGGTTCATGTGTGTGAGCGTGTGTGTATGTGTTCATGTGTTGTGTGTGTGTGGGTTCGTGTGTGTGGGTTCATGTGTGTGCGTGCGTGCGTGTGCATGTGTGTGTGAGCATGTGTGTATGTGTGCCAGGGTGAGAGAGAGAAGAGGACACGTCACCAAGGGCACAGGTGCTGAGGCAGGACACTGACATTCTGAAACTAAGAGCAAAGACACAGGCCTGGCGCGTGGGCCGGTAGGCCTTCCCCTGAAGGGGACGAGAGCCAGGCCCACGAGGCCCGCCAGAGGAGGGCAGGTGCTGCCAGCCTCCCGGCTGTGGAAACGGCGGGTCTTTTCTGAGAGGCTGAAAGTGAGACCCCCAGGGGCCCCTCAAATGAGGGCGAGTGCAGAAGAGTCAAGGAAATCCGTGACTTTTCAGCCTGGAAGGGCGCTTTGCTCTCCTGAGCGGCTGGCCTGAGCTCAGCCAAAGGAAGAAAGCCTTGGGCTCGCTGCCCCCTAAAGACGGGCGCTGAGCCGATCTCTGGGCACCACCCCCCACCCGCCTCCTGCTCCCCAAGTTTGGCTCCGCCAGCCTCCAGCTCCTGGCTGCAGCTCCAGCTGGGAGATCACGTCGTGTGTTGAATAAGAAGCCGGGCTTTTTGTTTGGGGCTGTTTGTTTGGTTAAATATCTGCTGGACAGTTTTTGGACGCGCGTGTGCCCCATAAAAGGTAGCAAACGGCGCTCTTGGATCCCTGTCTGGCCTCCGCCCGCCGCACCACCGGCCAGCCTGCAAGTCTCCTCCCCCGAGGTCGTGGGGGGAGCCGAGATCGTGGGGGGGCAATGGGGCCACTTATTTCAGATGTCTTTCCTGTTACTAGCTTGTAAGCGCATAGAGGGAACTCAGAGAGAGTTCAGTTACTTGTTTCTAAGTGAGTCAGAGAGTTGGCAATTCTTTTTCAACTATTAGGCAGAAAATCATTGTTTATGGAAAAAAAGGACCACATTCAGTCGCCGGAGGAGGATGCAGTGTGTTATCACCATGATGAGAAGATGAGAGTTCCAGATGCAGGCACCCAGAGCACGTCCCAGCACTCTGGGATTTACGTTTGGTATTTTTTTAGCTCATTATAATTGGTAGATAATTACTTTACAATGCTGTGTTGGTCTCTGCCATATAACATCGTGACTCCGCCATAGGTATACATACACCCCCTCTCTCCTGAGCCTCCCTCCCACCCCCTACCCCACTCCAGCCCTCTAGGTTGTCACAGAGTGCCGGGCTGGGCTCCCTGTCTTATAGCAGCTTTACTATTAAGGGTTTCCCTGGGGGCTCAGTGGTAAAGAATCTGCCTGCAGTGCAGGAGACGTGGGCTGGATCCTTGGGTCGGGAAGATCCCCTGGAGGAGGAAACGGCAACCCACTCCAGTATTCTTGCCTGGAGAATTCCATGGACGGAGGAGCCTGGTGAGCTACGGTCCATGGAGTCACAGAGAGTAGGACATGAACTAAACAGCCACCCACTACCTATCTGTTTTGCTTACGGTAATAANTGGAGGAGGAAACGGCAACCCACTCCAGTATTCTTGCCTGGAGAATTCCATGGACGGAGGAGCCTGGTGAGCTACGGTCCATGGAGTCACAGAGAGTAGGACATGAACTAAACAGCCACCCACTACCTATCTGTTTTGCTTACGGTAATAAACATGTTTCAGCCCGACTCTTCCCACCCTCTCCTTCCCTTGCTGTGGCATCCAAAAAACTGGCACTGATGAAGCTCCTCGCAGGGCAGAAATAGAGACGCAGACACAGAGAAGTGCACGCTGCTATTTAAGCTTGGGCGGGCCATCTAGAACCTCTGGGGCACCCAGTTTGCTGTGACGAATGGCTGAGAGGAGGGGTTCTCCTGCATCTGAAACCTGGCTGGGTCAGCCTCAGCCCCCTTGGCTGCTTCCAGACCCCACCGGTGGGGTGCTCGTCAGCCCGCAGTCCTCACCATTCTCTTCATCTGTAAGACTAAGACTCTAAGAAAAAAAGCAGGTCTTCACCAACAAAAGGCTGGGAGTCCCTAGAAATGATTATCTTGTCAGGTGCTTCCAGTTCCAAAAATCTAATGTTTGTCCTGACATGCCCAGGGCCTCGCACAGTACCAGCACCACAGCGGGCCATCCGTGGACTCGGAGGGAGGAAAAATCACTATAACTGATGGAACCAGGGTTGGGGGGCCGTGCTGCTGCTCGACTGGACACTCCAGGAAGTGCCAGTCTGAGCATTTCCAAAGTGTTACAGACCTTGAATGTTCACAGGGTGACGCTGGATAAGCCAATAGCACGTCAGAGTTCTTTGCTTTTATGGGAACTCTCCTGACCCAGTATAGAAGAGCAATGCTGTTCACCCTAAGTGGACAGGGGTCCGTCTTGGCTGTTTATGGTGCCATCAGCTTGACTGGAGCCCCTGAAGGTGGATGATGGGGGCGTGGGTGATGACTGGCCTTCATGGTTTAAAGCCTGAGAACCTTGGGTCCAGTGGTTGCCCAAAGCCAGAGGTAGCCACATCTAAGGACGTAATTCCATACACAGAGCCACAGATCAACCAGCAGTTCTGCTGTAAGCTGACTACTTACTCTAGCAAATCAACCTTTTCAAAGACGCCATTCTAACGCTGTAAAAGAAGAGGGACAGAGGGAAGTGACCAAGAGACCCAGGGATGTAGGTGACGTCAGAGGAGAGCGCCTCGGCTCCCCTCAGGAGGCTCCGGTTGGCTCTGCCCACTGACCCTGACCTTGGCGTCTTGAGTGAGTTTCTGGGGCAGCATTTTCCACCCAGCCAGGGCCCCAAAAGTCCAGTCCTCCAGGCCGACTCCAGGAGAAAGCAGCGCACTCCTGTAATTCATGAAGACGTTCTGAGGAGCAGAAAACTGTCGATGGACAGGGAATATCTGAAGCTCCTCAAGATCACTCTGTCCTTGACTGCTCCGTGATCTCACGCCAGACTGCAGCTTCTGGTCTGGCGGGTGTGCGCACAGCCGCCGAGGGTCTCCGGGCCCTTCTCCTGCTGCTGTCTGCTCAGTGACCTCGGGGACACCGCTGGCTGGGACTTCAAAGAACTGCCTCCCTGCCTGAATCTCTTAGGGTGTTTATGGGTTGCTACCAAGGAGAGAAGTATTGTCTATTAAGGGCAAAGACTGCAGAAAGCTGGTAGGAGGAAGAGCCAGCCTTGGCACGGGTGCCCAGCTGGGGATGGTACATCAGGGAGCCGGCCTCCGCCTGGCAGGAGTTTCCTCCCGAGGCTGGCGCTTTGGGTAAAAGGAAGCTCTGAGTTGTGACGGCGTCGGCGATGAAGCAGGGCTGTGCCACTTCAGAAGTGTTTGTCCAAGGGGACCGATGGCCAGTGTTGTCCAGGAGCTGGACTCCTGGGTACCAAGGTGGCTAAGCCACCGGTTCATGGAGTGACCGCAGTTGTCAGCACTCCTGAACCTTGCCCCCCGAAGCTCTGTCTTGCCTCCCCCAGTTTGCATCTGTAAACCTTTTCCTTCTGCAAACACACCAGGAAACCCATCAGCTGGAGAGCCAGTCCCTAGGGATGTGAGCATGGGCCTGACTCCTAAGCTGATGTTGTTCAATCGCCCAGTCATATCCCAGCCCATGGCCTGCAGCACACCAGGCTTCCCTGTCCTTCACCATCTCCCGGAGCTTGGCCAAACTCATGTCCATTGAGTTGGTGACGCCATCCAACCATCTCATCCTCTGTCGCCCCCTTTTCCTCCTGCCCTCAATCTTTCCCAACATCAGGGTCTTTTCCAATGAATCAGCTCTTCTTATCAGGCAGCCAAAGTATTGAAACTTCAGCTTTAGCATCAGTCTTTGCAGTGAATATTTGGGACTGATTTCCTTTAGGATTGACTGGTTTGATCCACTTGCTGTCCAAGGGACTCTCAAGACTCTTCTCCAGCACCACAGTTTGAAAGCATCAATTCTTTGGCACTCAGCCTTCTTTGTGGCTCGAAAGAGCAGGAGGTTGCCAGGTGGACAGGTCACCTGGCATCTGGAAACGACTGGAAACATACTTTAATCAGGAAGGCAGGTCCACTGAAACAGTGCAGATAAGCAAGCAAAATGCAAGGTGAAAGCACAGCAATCCCGGTGAGAACTGCATGCCCATCGGTGCCCACATATTCCCCTGCTCACAATCCAGTTAGAGCTGGTATGGTGCTGTTAAGTGTCTACTGGTGAGCTCCTAGTCTCCTGAGGGCAGGGCTCTGCCTGGTCCCCTGCAGACTCCTGGTCCTCAGTGAGTATGACAGGCTGTAGGCTCTCAAAGATGTTTCTGGAAGACATTTGGGAGGAGCATCTCTCTGGTGATGAAAACCACCCAGTGCTCCGCTTCCTGGGGAGCAGGGCGAGAGTGTCCGGTCTGTGTGCTGGGAGAGAGGGGGCAGGTGTCCAGGCCCGGGTGCCATGTCCAGTGGGCGCCTTTCCTCTCCGTTGCAGGCGTGAGGACGCTCCCGTCTCCTCCTCCTCCCCCAGGTCAGTCCAGTTGCCAGAGGACCGACGTTTCCCGGCCTTTGTTGCACCATGGGCCACACTCTGTTTTGAAAGGACAGGAGCATAATAAAAACGGATATGAAAGAAGGGCCCGATGACATCACTGAAAATATTTGAGGAAGTCCACTCTTTGGGATGTTTACAGTCTCAGCATGTTCGTTGTTTGTGATATGATAAGAGCACTTTTGATACATGGGGGAACTACAGGCCTGTGGCTCAGACAATATTCATGAATTTTTATCTTGGGCTCATAGCGACGGAAAGAGAATAGGAGGTCTTGGCTTGCGTCCCAGATGACCTTGACTCGCCGGTTGACCTTGGGTGCAACTTTGAGCAGAGTTGAGCTGCTTAAGCTGTGCCTCTGCCAGCTACTCGCTGAATAGAAAGGAGAAGAATTCCATTATTAAAGATGAGCTAGCTCAGGAAATGTTTCCTTCTCAAAAATCTTAACTTCGGGAAATTGATGGTACACGGAACTTAAAATGTCACCTCCCCTAGGTTAACCCCGTGAGCTCTGCACGGACACAGCTTTCTGTGCCTGCTGTTAGAAGGCAGACTTTCAAACACTCAAGTGTCTGCATGAGCAGCCACCTCCCTAAGCAGTGAAAACGCGGCACTCGCTGTGTCCTGGACTTCCCCGACGGCTCAGCAGGTAAAGAATGTGCTGGTGACGCAGGAGACACAAGAGACGCAGGCTTGATCCCTGGGCCCGGAAGATGCCCTGGAGAAGGAAGTGGCACCCCCACTCCAGTCTGCTTGCCTGGAAAATCCCGTGGACAGAGGAGCCCTGGCGGGCTACAGTCCACGGGGTTGCAAAGAGTCAGACACGAATGAGCAACTAAGCATGCAGGCACTCTGTCGTAGGACCTGAACCGTGAGCGTGGAGATGAGCTGGCACCTCCCTTCATGGGTGGAACAGAACAGAGGTTAAGGAGCACCGCCTCCTGCCACGTGCCGGGCTCTGCGCCAACCTCATGCCCCAGGCTCGTCTCCTTTCCTCCCCACAAGTACCCCGCGAGGCTGGGGTGCCAGGTCTACCCGTGGGCAGATGGGGGGACTGCAGGGCTCAAGGGAGACGGTAGGGCTCATGGCCGCAGGCCTTCCCCACGGCGCGGGCACCACGAGAGTGCACCCCCTCGGCCACGTCACCGTGGGCACCGCACGGCCACTTGACGCCCAGGCAAGAGTCGTGGGGCTGTTGGGGCCCGCAGAGACCTCACCCTCTTGCCGGGTGAAGTTCAGGGTGAAAACACTGGATTAACTGTACCATGCATCAGTGTGACGGAACTGGCTCCCCGTCCTTGAATCGTGTGCATCTAATTCTGAATTAGCCTCGCCAACGGAGGGCAGCACCGGAACTCCGCCTGGAGCTTCCCTGGTGGCACGGTGAATCAGAATCCGCCTGCCGACGCAAGAGACATGGGTTCGATCCCTGGTCCAGGAAGGGCCTACGTGCTGCAGGGCGACTGAAGCTGGGCAACGGCCTCTGAGGCTGTGCTCCAGAGCCCAGAAACCACAACTGGGGAAGCCCCCGCAGCAAGAAAACTGAACTGAAGCCCCCGCCGCTGGAGAAAAGCCCCCGCTCCCCGCCGCTGGAGAAAAGCCCCCGCTCCCCGCAGCTGGAGAAAAGCCCCCGCTCCCCCCAGCTGGAGAAAAGCCGGGGCAGCAGCAGACCCCCCACAGCCTAAAATAAAACGAGATACATGGACCACGCCTTTCAAAATTTAAGAAAAATCAATAGTCAATCTTGGTCTGAACCAAGTCCAGGGAGATTTACTCTTTGGTGGGTCCATTTTACAGTTACTGTTGTACGTGTCCCCTGATTGTAGCCCAGAAGCTTGAGATTAAAGCTTCCAACAGCCTGCTGGGGAGTAAAGGGAAGCATGGTATTGAAAATTCCCTCTTGGAATATCCCAGTGGACAAACACCCAAATGGGTGATCCTCACACAGATAGCATCATTGCCTCTGCATGGAACAGGACTCTGACACAGAGCTGCCAGCCCGGGTAGGTGGTTCCGTGGTGACTTAGGGTAGGTTTTCCTCACAGAGCCGCCAATGAGAAGAGAAAGCTGCTAAGCTCATAGCAAAGGAATCCGACCTCGCTGCTAGTATGCAAAGGAGCATCACACGGCCTCAGAAGCTGCCAGATGCGATCACCTTGGCCCGGATTGTGAACGAGAAAGGGCAAGGCAGAAATTCAGAAATTCTAGCCCAGAAGTCAGGCCAGCAGGTATGTGGAGCGGCTGCGGTTTTACTGTGGACCCTCCACTGGCCCGGGGCCCCGAGACTTTGATCCAGGGAGCCATCAAGGTCGCCGAGATGAAGCCGCTCGGATGCAGACGTGAGCCTGCCCAGGCAGACTGCCGGAGCTCCTCACGGGCCAGAGCGAACCCACACCTGCCCTGCCCGGGCCGGTCCCACCCAAGCAGAACAGAAATCTTATTGTATTCTGAAAAGGCATTGCACAGTCTCTTTTCTCCCCGTTCTTCTTGGACTTTTCCCCCCAAATTTGTCACGGAGGGAGGGGTTGGCACAAAGCACTAAGGCCGGGCATGGGTCTCTGGAATAAATGGCTTCAAGAGATGTATCCACTTCATTTCTTCAGAACAATGTGAAATATTCATTTCAGACTCATAGCCAACTCTCACAACATAGACATTTTTATTCACTGCCAGAGATCCAAGAACCGACATGCTGTATAAATAAATAAAGTTTTACTGTAGGTGATGTGTGAGCTGATGCCTGCACTGAATGAGGTCTAGGTAGACTATCTCTCATAGGTGAGGAAGGCGTAAACAGAGTTGCTCATAAATATTTGGGGCATTTTTTCTAAATATAACCTGTGAGACTCTTTACCATGTGTACACAGAGTTCTTACCTCCAGTGTAATTATCCGGGGGGCCTCTTAAAAGCTGCTGATGACTTGTTTTCCTCAACTCTGAGACAGAAGACACAGAACTGTGTCCCTCAGGCTATGAAAATGACTGAACAGCATTAGCCTTCATCAAAATCAGTCTTTTTTTTAAAAAATGTCGCACCACACGACCTGCAGGGTATGAGTTCTCTGAGCAGGGATCGAACCTGTGCCCCTTACAGTGGAAGCTCAGAGTCTTAACCACTGGACCGCCAGGGGAGTCCCCAAAATAGTCTTTCATGGGCCGATTGTCCTGTTATTGGTCGGAGGAGAGCTCCGACACCCAGGGGAGCTGTTTCGTCCTCCAGTCGGTCGGTCCTGTCTGACTGCTCGCGGCCACACGGACTGCCCCATGCCAGGCTTCCCCGTCCTTCCAGAGCAGGGAAGCCTGGATGAGCAGGGAGGAAGAGCTTTGCAGTCCTGCCTGTGTTGCTGCCTGCGTCTCGTGTAACTACCTCTGCAGGTGGACAGTTGCTGATCCAGAGGAGGACGGTGTCGGGGGAGTGGGGTCAGTCGGGCAGGGTTTTGGGGGCCACATGGGGTGACGGACGAGCCGGAGGAGGTGGGGTGCGACATGAGCCCCGGCTGCACAGTGAGCCCCCCCAGAATTCCGCTCCGGCCTGGAGGCCCCGGGGCCCCGCCTCCCTCGCTGGGCTCCCCTCCCGGGCCCGCCCGCTGCCCGGGCCTCCCCGCCTCTGCCCAGGGGCTGCTGCTCTCCCTGCTGAGCGCTCTGAACTTCTCCTGACTTCCACTTCCATCAAACCTCTGCCCTCACTCCTCCGTGCGACACGGCACTGCACTCAGTGCAGCCC
Source organism: Oreotragus oreotragus (assembly GCA_006410675.1). NCBI lineage: Eukaryota > Metazoa > Chordata > Mammalia > Artiodactyla > Bovidae > Oreotragus > Oreotragus oreotragus. The sequence goes on from SJYX01019242.1 coordinate 224,887, forward strand.
TTCCTGACTGAACGGCAGGAGGGCGGCCGACCCACTCCAGGACTGTTGCCTGGAGAGTCCCATGGACGGAGGCGCTGGCAGGCCGCAGGCCGGAGGGTCGCAAAGAGTCAGCCGCACCTATGCGGCCGACACTTTCACTTTCACTTTCTTGACTGACCGTGAGTTTGACGTTTCTGGTCAACCATCCTCTCGCTTCTGCTGGGATTAGACATAATGGCATTAGTGCCCTTGCACAGTAAGGAGATCCAACCAGTCCGTCCTACAGGAGATCAGCCCTGAATATTCACTGGAAGGACTGATGCTGAAGCTGGAGCTCCAGTACTCTGGCCACCTGATGCGAAGAACTGACTCCTTGGGAAAGACCCTGATGCTGGGAAAGACTGAGGGCAGAAGGAGAAGGGGATGACAGAGGATGAGATGGTTGGATGGCATCACTGATTCAGTGGACATGAGTTGAGTAGACTCTGGGAGTTGGTGATGGACAGGGAGGCCTGGCTTGCTGCGGTCCACAGGGTCGCAGAGTCGGACGTGACTGAGCAACTGAGCAGAACTCTAGCTCCCTGGTTCAAAGCTACCCAGGTCTACCGCGAGCCCTGTTTTTCTGTCCTCTCTGTCCGCCTGAGGTGTCATTTTGCAGAACGTGAGGGTCTTTCAGAAACAGTCCCATGTTACATTGTAGCAGAAACACCAGTACGTACAAAGAATGAGCAGGGCTGAGATGTGAAATCTGCAGGAGCCTGACTTCCTTGACCCCGAGGGCGAGCGGCTGGTGTGTTTGAGGGAGCGGGTTTCAGCTCTGCACATGGGGACGCCAAGGCCGGAGGGAGAGAATTCCAGGCCGAAGGCACGGTTTGTACAGAGGCACGTTCTCAGGGACGATGGGCACCCAGAGGTGCTTGCACTCAGGCGCTGAAGATCCTCGACATTCCACCGCTGTGTGGAGATGTTTTACGAAGCACTTGGCTGGAGCTGAGTGAGGGAATGAGGAGGGAGGGGGCGGGACGCACGCCGATTGGTCTCGGGAGCAGCTCAGCTGGTCCAGGGCAGAGTCAGGAGCAGAGGATATGGAAACAGCACGCTGTCTTGTCACCGGAGCGTTGGGTGGGCTGGAAACCAGAGGGTTAACTGCAGAAGGACACACATGCCCACCCTGCCCCTGCTCTGGTCTGAGTGTTTGTGCCTCCTCACCCAGGTCCTAACCCCAGGGTGGTGGTATTAGGAGGTGGGGCCTTTGGGAGGGCATCCCACGATGGAAACGAATGTCCTTAACAGGAGAGGCCCACAGAGCGCTCAGGCCCCACCCTGCCACGTGAAGATGTGGCAAGAACCTGGCTGTGGGTAAAACAGGCACCCGGCCACCCCTTGATCCTGGACTTCCAGCCTCGAGCGCCAGGATAAGTACAGGCCTGCCAGTTATAAGCCACCCGGGCTGGTGTTCTGTCAGAGTGGCCGTGAATGAACACGGGGCCTGCGTGATTAATAAATGCAAGAATGGTGACCACCTGTATTAAGGACAGAGGGAGGGGGGACTTCCAGAAACTGGTCTACTGACGGACCCTCCAAGGAAACCCAAACAGCAGGCAAACGATTTCAAACAGAAGCGTTGATCTGCCTGGGTTCGTGTGTGTGTGTGTGTGTGTGTGCATGTGTGTCCGTGTGCGCGTGTGTGTGCATGCGTATGTATACATTGTGTGTGTGCGTGCACGTGCGCATGTGCATGTGTGTGTCCATGTGTGTCCGTGCGTGTGTGCGTGCATGTTTGTACATTGTGTGTGCATGCGTATGTGCATGCGTGTGTGTGTGCATGCATGTGTGCGCGTGCTCCTGCACACCAGCTCCTGCGAGGCGGCCGGTGTGCACGGGGCTCTCACATTATGCACGCTTGTGGCGGCATCACAGAGACATCAGGAAGACGGGCTTTAGTGATGGGTGACCTGACGCCGAGACACAGCCAGCCTGCCTGAGTCATTGGTCAGACTGGCGTTGCCCTGGCCACTGTGGCCGCCGTGATGGTGGCCAAGGGGAAGGTAAGGGAGGCTGAGAGTGGGGTTGGCGATGAGGGGCTCTTGTGGAGGCCTGGACGACCTGTTTCAAGCACTGGATGAGAAAAAGGTCCCGTTCTCACGTGAGACTTTTGAGATTGTTTCATCCAGTAAGTCAACATCTAGGGAAGCCCTCAAGAGCAACTTTTGGAATCAAGGGAGTGAGCTCTGGTTCAACGTAGAATTGAGCCATAGATTCATAAACATGGTTAAGGAAAATAAATCGGATGTCGTAGGAGCTGAGACCGTAGCTACAGCAGGGCGCTGGTGACAGATTCCAGAACGTGGACAGGACGCAGACATGAACGGGGGCTGGAGCTCCGGTGAGCTGGACCTTAGGTGATGCGAAGAAGCACCTTCAAGTGGAGGCTATCCGTGCTCCGGGCAGGACCTCCTTCCTGCCTCAAGGCTGGATCGGCCCCATTTGCGGAGCCCCTCTTGGCCCTGCACCCACTCTTGAGGCTGCCGGTCGAGCCCACTGCCCAGGCCACCCTAGCCTGTGTGGTCCCTGGTTCCTGACCACGGCAGCACACTCGCCTTCCGTGTCCCTGGCGCTTCTGTGCGTGCGTATCCAGTTGCTGGGCGAGATGAGTCATCTCCGGGTGTGCACCGGGATGGAGGAGCCGCAGGGAGGCCTGGACTCGCGTCGGGTGAAGCTGATGCGAGAGGGAAGTGGGAGGGACGCTTCTGGATGGAGCAGCCCACGTAGATGCCAGCAGCGCCTCCCACCCAGGCCCCCAGCAGAGGGGACACTCGGGGCCCCTGCGTCCAGTCTCGGGGGAGGAGGCAAGGCCGGGGTGGGGAGGGAGTGTGATGGGAGACGCCCTCGCTCGGCCAGGCGGCCAGCTTGCCTTCACCTGCAGCGGCCCACCCGCACTCTGAGGTCATTCTGGCCCCGGGCAAGGTGTTTCTCAGGCAGCCTTGGCTGCTCCATGCTCCGTGCTGCCGTCTGGGGCTCCAAGCCAGCAGCAGGGCTTGCGCCTGCCTCCATGACCCCTCGGTGTGAGGGCGCCGGGGGCCTCAGCCCCGACGTCACCCCACAGGTCTGGCGGCCCCCGCCAGCCCCATCCTGTGGGGGAAGCAGAAGGGCGGGGGCCGCCCTGCCTGGACTCCGCCCGGGCCCTCTTCCAACGCTGCCGTCTGTGGCGTCCTCTTTCCAGCTTTGCATGTGCCCGCAGGGGCTTCCTCACCCCCAGGGCAGCGGCCGTCCTCAGCCTGCTCTCAGCGTCGCACGTATAAGCGGCACTGGGGAGCGTGTTCTGGCCTTTGGTCTGCCGCCACACCCCCGTCTTGTCCAGCTCCTGAGATGCTGCTGGGGACTCTGCGTCAGCCCTGCCGGGCGGCCCCAGCCCCAGCGTTAAAGTCCAGCGGCCTCTGCTGTCCTGTCGATTGTCACTATTGGTTAGCCACTCAGTCGTGCCCGACTCTGTGCGACCCCGTAGACCGTGGCCCACCAGGCTCCTCTGTCCATGGGATGCTCCAGGCAAGAATTCTGGAGTGGGGTGCCGTTTCCTCCTCCAGGGCATCTTCCTGACCTGAGCCTGGAGCCCACGTCTCCTGCATTGGCAGGCGGATTCTGGGAAGCCCCCTTGGTGTCTTGTCGATGGCAGGTTCTATTAGGAAAACACACCTCGCCTCTGGGTCGCCTGGGAAGAAAGAGGAGGTGGAGAAGGTGGCTGGTCATGCTCAGGAAAGCACCTAAGTGTGCAGGTTTGGGTAGAAACACAGGCGGCTTGCTGCTGTGACGCAGGTGAGGGCCTCCAATGCTGCTCCTCCCGGGCCTGCCGGGCTGCGGGGAGGAGCAGTGGCCTCCGCAGGTGCCCACACACCCGGGCGAGCCTGTGTGAGCACCTGTAGGCCTGACGACTGCATCCTGAAAGGCCTGTGCCCAGCATCTCCCCTGGAACTGCTGTCGTCCTGTCTGGTTCCCGGTTCCCATCGCAGCATCCTCTCCTACTTCAACGTTGTTCAGTCGCTCACTTGTGTCTGACTCTGCAACCCCGTGGACTCCAGGCCGCCCTGTCCATCACCAACTCCTGGAGTTTGCTCAGACCTATGTCCATTGAGTTAGTGATGCCATCCAGCCATCTCATCCTCTGTCATCCCCTCTCCTCCTGCCTCCAACCTTTCCCAGCATCAGGGGCTTTTCCAGTGAGTCGCTCTTCGCATCAGGAGCTTCAGCTTCAGCATCAGTCCTCTCCTGTTGCCTCCCCCAGACCCCCAGCCCAGGAGGAGCGATCTCACCGCACTCCCTGGCGCTCGGTCAGAGCCCACTGGGGAGGCTCATCTAAGTGGGGGACCCCTTTGTCCATGAGGTACTCCGCTGCTTTCGGCTAGTGACGATCTTAGGACCATTCTAGAGCCACTGCGTTCATTTTGGGCGCCCCTGAAAGTTTGGACAAAGGCAGCCGGGCTCCCCGGACTTCCCACCCGGCTTGCAGCGGAGGAGAGTTTTGTTGTGTGGAGTGGCTGTGCTCCACACTTCCTCTGCCATATACCCTGTCTTTCTAATACTATGTTGGAATGATTTCCTTAATTTCTAAAGCTGCATGTGCGGAAATGGCTTATATTTCCTGTTTTGATAAAGTAATAGAACTTTACTGGAAACTGTGTTCCCAAGTTGGCTTTCTTCTTGTCGGCCTCTTTTTGGATTAGGATAATTTTAGAAAAGTCCAGCTTGCCTGGACTTGTGACAAAGACAAAGACTTGTATAAATTTTTTTTTTTTTTTTACCTAAAATGTGAAAGGGGATTACTTTTTAACAAAAAGGACTGTTTGTCTTTTCTGTCGGTTAGAATGGGTTATTCAATAGCGCTCCATACAGGAAGCTCCAGTTGAGTGCTGGGGGCAATCAAATGGTAAAATATCTGTAAATTCCCTCCAGATTTGCTCTTTTTGGCTGGAGGTAGGTTGGCTTAAAAAGGCTTTCTTGGACAAAACGTTTCTTGGAACATGTGGAGGACAAAATATTCTTTGTCTCAGGACAAATGAGTTTTGTTCTCACATCTTCATAAAACTTTGATTTGTACTCAGTTCTTCTGTGCAAGTTGAGAACAACGGTGAGCATTTTTTTCTTGCGTCTGTATGTATGGCGTTGACTTTAAAAGACGTCCGTCTGCAGACAGCAGGGTGCAGGTCCGTGGATTCTGTGGCCTTGACATACGTGGGTGGTTCACACGGTGGCTGAGAAATGGCTGGTTGTTTGTGTGTTTTATTTTCTGACGTTCAAGTGGTTGTTTAAGCCTATTTTTAAGTGGCCTGAATATCTGGCATCGGGAGGCGGGGCGCTGAGCGGTTCTGTCTATGTTGGAAGTGGGGCTATTCCCCAGACACTTGCGCCGGAGCACCTCCTGCTCACCAGGCTGCCAAGGAGCGCTTTTCCTCTCCGCTCAGACCTGCACAGTCCCTGACGAAGGCAGTGTGATACTGGCGTCTCCTGATGCCAGTAGGTTGCTCCAACAGGAGGCAGGGCCAGCCGCACGTGGAACGGGGTGTTCCCTTAATCCTGCAGCGGCCACTCTGGATCTGCACTCCGACTCTTCCCCACATTCCAGTTATAAATGGCAGAGCCACCTCTGCTGGAAGCCAGGGAGCCGGTGGCTCAAGGCAAGAAATTCCCTCCTGGAATCTGATAGACGCCTGGTTCAGGAAGCTAGAACCTGGCTTTGCTTAGAACATTCCATGACTTCTGTTCTCTCAGACACAAAAGCTTCCCCGGGAATCTCAACCATGCATGTGGGGGTGATCTGGCTGTCTCTCGGATGAACTAAAGCCCATGCAAATAGATGTATTTTTAAATCATTCTAGTGTAGTGATGCCAAGATCCAGACAAGGCTCCAAAGAAAAGAATTCCCAAGTAAAAAGCTCACCAAGAAAGCTCTTGTTCAGGGCTCTCCATGTTGCCCTGGAAACCATCTGGTACATTCCATTTGGGTAGAATGTGATCCAAGGTCTCTAGAGAATGTATCTTATGCCTTTACATTGCCAGTTGGCTCTTAAGCGATCCAAGTCATTTCCAATTCCTTGAATTTCTAATCAGCACAGCAGTGCTGGCTACCAATTCAGAACAGCACAAAATTCAGCAAAAAAAAAAAAAAGAGAGAGAGAAAGAGAGAATCTCAAAAGGATGTTTTGACTAAGGAAAAAAGAACTGAAATTTTTGGCCCTGTGGTTGATTATAAGCTTGAACTGAGTCCTGAGGGCTCAGAGCCACTCTGAGCACGCCCCAGGTGGCAGGGTTCAAAAGATGTCGAGGGCTGGCACGTGTCTAGGATGGTCATGCCTGGGTCCGCCTTAGGCAGGGCCCTGGCAACCCTGCAGGAAACGGCAGTTTCTGTTCCACTGAAGAGACAGCTCCATGGTTGGCAGTTGTCTCATTGTCTCCAAGCAAATCCCCTTTCTCAGAGCCAGCCCATCATCCCTGCTCACCTGGAAACCCTGCTGGAACCCTGGGCCGGGGCCCACGGTGCTGATGCGGCATCCACACAGCAGCGGGAGTGGCGAGGGTCTGGAGGGAGCAGCGTTTTGTCCAGCATGGAGGGATTGCCTCTTTGACGCTGTGTCCAAGCCTCCCCTCAATACCAGTCCGTGCTCCCTGACCCCCTCCTTCCTTGCCGGCACAGGTTTTTTTCTCAGTTGTCGAAAGGAGATTACCTGCCCTTCATCTCCTCCAGAGGCAGCACAGAGATGCTCCTGGTTTACTGGGCTCCTTACTTTCAGGCTGCTCCTCTCTGACTTCCCCAAACTTATAATTCACTTTCATCTTTCAAAACCACTTCCGTTAGCCCCGAAGCACTTTCTGAGATGTCAAGATTGGACCTAAACATTCTCCAAGGCTGGGAGTCCTTGCAGCATCATTGGTTCTGTCGGTCCATGAGCTCTTGCCTGCCCTGAGATGAAGGACGTTCACACCAGGGTGAGCGTTTGGCCAGCTCTGCTGAGTAGACGCAGCTGGTCCAGGACAGGGGCTCTCCCGGAGCTTCCGGGCCCTGGAGCTGCGTCTCCCCCTGAGATGCTGGGTGACCCACAGGGGGCTCAGGGAGCGCTGCTGCTGGAGTATTGCTCTGCACCAAGGTCCCAGCGGGGACCGAGGTGGGAAACTAACAAGCAATGGATTGATGTTTCGGAGAGAGCTTGGCCCTGACGGGTGGAAGCACGCTGTCCTGGAGACCCCGAAGTTGAAGGTCTGGACGGGACTGGCTTGTCCTCTGCGAGGGTGGTGGGCAGACTCTTCCTTCCCTCATGGGAAGGAAGCATGTCATCTCTATTAAGGCGATGATGAGAGGACCCTGGTGTGTCTTCGAGTTGTGTTGAGTCATGGAATCAGGGCTGGACCTGAGGGCTTGGCTCGGGCAGTGGTTGGTCTGAGGAATCAGGGCTGGACCTGAGGGCTTGGCTCTGGCAGTGGTTGGTCTGAGCTTTCGTTCTCCTGTTTGGGGGGTGGGCAGCTGGGGCTGGAACACAGACACACGTAGCCCTCACACACTCCTCATCTGAGAGCCTCGGGAGGGCATTTGTGTCTTGAGAATGTTCCAGAGCCCAGGTCCTCTCCAGAGAATGCCGAGGCTCAGCCTGAGACTTGTTCAGCCTCTCAGAGACATCTGGAGCACGTGCCCTGCCCTAGAGAAGTAAATACTTCTGTTCATCCCGGAGATCTGACATTCCAGAAGGTGGTACTTAGGGCTCTCGTTGCTGCTGGAATTCTTAAGAGCCCCTCTGTGGGATGTGTGAGACGCTGATGGAAACTCACTCACACACACACACACACACACACACACACACACACACACACAAGGGCTGGCATTCCCAGGATGGGAATTGGCTTATCAGGTGGAGGGCTACCTCCCAACAGTGTCTCACCCACGTACTGAGTCACGTTATCTGAGCCCTGGGCTCATGGCTGAGAAGTATGGAGACTGGGAGTCTTCAGGCTTGCAAGCCTTGTTCCCAAAGCAGAAAGCACTGTCGAATTTTGAGCAGGTTATGAGCACATTTCTGTAACTAAATCCAGTGCATATCCTAGAGCTAGAACAGAAAGTCTGTTAGGTCGATTTGAAGCCATTAAAATCATTTTGACCATTGATTTATATACAGGGATTTGGCAAGTGGCTTTAAAATAAAAATTAAAAATAACATTTGAAACCCCAGATGGGGAATACGAGTATATGCTTCTCACTTCAGCCTGAGGAGTCCCCCTACCCTTTCCAAGCAACTGGTAAGTGAATCATGATCCTGTGAGCCGAGTTCGCCTTGCCCGCATGCCTATTTACGTCCTGGTCGTGCAGAGGACAAAGGTCAACGCGGTGCATCCCGGCTCCTCGCTTCGGTGCTCAGAATAATCCGCACACCGGCGGCTTGGCCCTCAGCTGGATGTGTAAACACCAAGTATCCAGGGTCAGGCGGTTTTAAAATGAGCCCCACTGTAGTTAAACACTGAAGCCACACAGAAATGGGCAAATACCTAGAATCGCATTTGGAGGACGTGAAAGGACTTTATCCACGTTATCCCCGCTTCAGTCGTGTCCAGCTCGCTGCGACCCCACGGGCTGTAGCCTGCCAGGCTCCTCCGTCATTGGGATTTCCCAGGCAAGAGTACTGGAGTGGGTGGGCATGTCCTCCCCCAGGGGATCTTCCTGACCCAGGGATCGAACCCGCGTCTCCTGCATTGGAAGGCACGCTCTTTACCACTAGCACCACCTGGGAAGCCCCTTATCCATTCGTGTTTACTCTTATGCTCTCCCATCGCCCGACTCAGCCCAGAAGGATACCAAGAGTCTTGGAAGACTTTAGAGGTGCTGGTTTCTGTAAAGAGTTTGAGATCTTCAGTTTTTTTTT
>SJYX01019242.1:236305-246850 GCA_006410675.1 Oreotragus oreotragus
GATGCTGATGAGCTGGAGTGGTTTCTGTAGGGGCCGTTGCTGGCACGGTTAGGTTTGGCCGAGTGCTCACCCGGGCTTACTGCACCCAAGGAGCCCGCCGGATCGGTCCCTGCGGGCTCCGGACCACCTGGCCAAGAGTGAGGAGCCACATGGAGGATCCCCAGGGACCGGCTGCACTAACTCAGCTGTGGGGGGTGGGATGGGGCTGCAGGTGGGCGTAGCTGACGGGCTGATCGGAGAGGGGAGAAAGAGGGCCAAGCTGATTGTCATTTCCAACTCAAAACGCTTAGTACTGTGGACATTGTCTGAAAGGAGGAATTCAGACACGGTCCAGTCTGCAAGCCCATCTCGTGCCTGAAACACTGACACAGAGGGCAAGAAATGCCTTTTTCCTCGTTGGCATTGTCTAGCCAGAGAATTCCTCCCCCCGATATCGCTAAAGTCGTCTAAGAGTGACATCTCAGGGACTGGCGAAAACTTCGACAATATCACCCCAACCCAGCTGAATAAACACTTAGGAAAAACCTCACCACCAACCCCGCCCTCTCTGTACCCCAGATTAGCACGTCTCAGGGAAGGGAAGGGGCGGGGACTTCTCTGTGGATGGTGGTTCCCTGTGAAGGAGGGGAGGGTGTGTGTGCAAATTCCGCCTCTGGATCAGAAGCCCCCTCCCTGCAATTCAGTAGGCCTGTGCTTTGTCACGTGGCCCTGCAGAGTGCCACGGGCAGTCACGCTGACCATCCTACCCAGCCTCGGACATCTCTCCCAGAACCCACCCCCCACCTTTCCAGGCAGAATGAAGCCTGGAGTTCCTCCTTGAAAATAAAGCTGCTAATGCCTTATCCGAGGCTCACTTCACACAGGATCCCTGGAGAATGTTCTCCTTGACTTTTGAGCCCCAGGACGCAGCTTGGCATCTGGCACTTAGCAGGCACTGAAAAAAGGCTAATTCACCCTAGAATGTGCAGCACCAAGGGCGGCCTTGATGTCGACCGTGGACTTGGGGTGGGGATGGCGCATCGGTGGAGGTTCACCGATTGTAACACTCGGCCCACGTGGTGAGGGGCGTGTTGATAGCTGGGAGGTGCAGGCAGAAGGAGCTGTGTGTGAAACCGCCATACCTTTGCTTACGGACCTCAAACTGCTCTAAAAGTTAAATCCTGTCTCTTTAGAGACCGAGTGAGTGTTTTGATTGATAGTTGTCACGCGTGGAAGGACTGTCAGCAGTGGCATTCGGCCCGTGCTGCGGTTGGAGGGCGGTGGTAACGTTCTCTGTGCTTGAGAACGTGAACGTTAACGTTCTCTGCTTCATTTCTGCAGGGTGTGAAGAAATTGGACGTGCCTTGTGGAGGCAGAGACTGCAGCGGGGGCTGCCAATGCTACCCTGAGAAAGGAGGGCGGGTAAGTCATGGCGCTGTGATAGACAGTGTCTTCGTTATACTTCCATTTTGTACAAAGTGCTGTATGTAACCTGATTAAGCCATTTGTGTACAACCGTAAGAAATTTAATACCGGTGAGTTCATTTCCAGGAAGCAAGCAAGAATAGAATGCAGAACTGAGTCTATTTGTGCCACTTTCTCAATAAATTGAGAACGGAGTTGGCCTTCTCAAGCATATTCTCTCTTGCTCATTGTCATGAATACACGTGTGCATATATGTGTACATAATGCAATTATGTTTAATATTTATAGTATATATAAACATATATTTTGTAAAAATATTGCCTAAAGAAAGCAGTTGCAGTTATACTCTGATATCTACTTAAACTAGAGGGCGTTGGCATTGAACCACCATGAATACACAGTTGTATTTATACCCTGGTATCTATTTAAACTAGAGGGTGCTGGCATTGAACCACTGAGAATCACTTTGACTTTCGAAATTATCCCACACCTTCCCTGAATGCCTCTTATGTACAGGCAATTCACAGGTAAGTCAGAGAGAAAAGGTCGCCTCGAGTTACCACACCATCCGGCAGTGTTTGAAATGTGGGCCTGATATTTGAACACGTTTCATCCAAGTGTTGCTTTGAAAGCTGATATTTGCGTCTCGGCATCGCTGATGTTAAAGGTTTCTATTCGTGTGTTTAAGACCTCTTTGGCGCGTGGCAGTGTAGGGAGTAGTTTTTCGTCTCGCGACACGGCCTCTCGAGTCCTTGAGCTTTGGGATAGCTCCTTCCCCTCCAGGGCTCACCCGCGTCCCACGTCAGGTGGTGAGAGGCCTGTGGAACTTCTCGCCTGCGTCTCCCCGTCCTCGCTGGCATCGGGGATCATCGCCATCCTCGGGAGTTCCCTATGAGCTTCCGCAAGCTGAACCCTTACGGCAGTGTTTTAAGTCACCGTGCCCCCCTCACTCACCAGGAGGAAGAGACGACTGGCTGGGGACCCACATCTGTGGCTGGGTGTCAGATCCTGCCTCCTTCTGGACCCGAGTCCCCGCCCCAGAAGCCAAATGGTCAAAGGTGTGACGGGCCCCCTTCACAGATGCGGGGACCTTATGTGCTAACACGCAGCCGACCATTCCCTTGGTGGCAGTGATTACAGCGGAGGAGAGGTCTTCCGCCCGGAGAGCGAAGCTCCCAGGAGTCTGCACAGGCTGGTGCATCGCGTCGGTTTCTGTGGTGGTTGATTCCTCTGCTCTCAGCAGGGACTCAGCGCTTCAGGAATTGCTAGTTGAGGATGCTTTATCAGCATTTCACAAGGAGAAGTATTTTTAAGTATATGGAGGCCATTCCATGAGACTTAAATCCCCCTGGGGTCCCTGGCTATAGATTTTCCCAGCGATGCTTCCGGAGCAGTGGCGGAAAGCCTGCTTGCAGGCCCTGGCCTCCCCAGCTCAGCTTGCTCAGCCTTATACGGGCACAGAGAAGAGAAACCAGCACCCTGAGACCGCACGTGTCTGTGAGACCTGCCTGTGTCGGAGGGAGCCTGGCTCTGGACTGTCCTTCTCCCTGGGATCCACCAGAGAGAGCCCAGACAGACCAAGTAGAAGGGAACCGGGTCTGCTTCTTCTCACTGTTGGTGATCAGCGAACGTGGAGCCAGTAGGCGAACACTGATTCTTTTACGAGAACGCTTTTCTCCCGTAAAGACAGTTCTCTCTGATGGTTTCCATATGCGATACCGTCCGCACAGCAGCGGATTGCTAAAGGACACCAAGGGTCTCCTCAAAGAGGCCATTAGAAGGGAATTTCCACAGGACCCCAGGTCTATTCTCACTTACTAAGTTTACAGCACAGGCGTTATTTCCTGTCACCCCTGATTAAGAAAATGCCTTGAGTCTTTCGCCGCCTTGCCAGAACGCAGAAAGTGACACCTTCTGGTTAATTTCATTAACATGGGTAACCTAGCACGGGCTTGACTTTAATCTGCAGACACATTATCAAATGAAATCAAATTAAACTGAAACTCAGCAGTTGTCTGGGTAGTTGGTTCAAGAACCAGGGCCAGTGATCCCCCCCACCCCCATACCGGGATGGCAGGGGTGTTTGGAGTCACAAAGAGAGACCTAAACTCACTTTCTGGCCCACACAGATCCAAACTGGGTGATTCTAACTGAGGCTGCCTGACTGATTCACACGTGGTATTGAATATTGATCAGTAAGGGGATAAGAGTGGCTGACAATAAGAAGCCAGAAAAAACCCCACTGAGAAGAAATCTCTAACCCCATTTAACACTGTCTAGGGGGTAAGCCCAGTGCATTACTGAAGTTATTCATTGTTAGGACAGTCGCATAGACTTTATTAAATCTTTTATGAAAATAGAATGTCTGTGCCCATTCCACAAACCTGGTGGACGTGTATTAAATCTTTGCCAATTAACAGCTCTACCCAGATGGGATTCTGGCGAGAGCAGAGCTATTTCTGCCCTCCTTTTGGGCTGATAGTATTTTCCAGAAGTAACGGAATCCACTAAAATAGCCGTGGGCGGACTCTGGGCTCAGAGAGCCGGCACAGAGTCTGTTCTTTCCCACGTTCTCCCCTGGGGTCCCTCGCCGCCTGTCTTCCCCTCGGTGCCCCCGGAGCAGCCGCGAGCGCGCCTGGCCGCAGAGCCTGGCTCCCGGAGCTCCGGGCCCGCCCTGCCTTATACGGGCATGGGATCCAGCTCCTGTGCTCCTCACCATGGCGACAGCCGACACCAGAAACACTCTGTTACTGAGTAACTTCGGGACTCCAAGCAGAAAGCACAAATGTGCTCTGGATTCCGGCTCCAGCGTCGTTATCGTGTTACCGAATGAGTAAGCCCTCATTTGCCGCATCGAGCCAGGCTGGAGGGTGGGTGGCGGGCCGTCACCGGGGGAGTCAGGCTGGAGGGTGGGTGGCAGGCCGTCACCGGGGGAGAAGTGTTTCTCACAGACCGAGCCACTGCCCCAGGGATCATTCCAGCAAGCCAGTAGCCGGGGCGGGAGGTGGGGGCGGGGCTGAGGCCAGCTGTCTGTGCACCCTGGACTCCCGGTCAGAGCCGGGGGGCCCACAGGGGCGCCCAGCCTCGTCCTCCTGGGTCACAGGCGAGGACAGTGACATCCGGCGCGGAGACCCGCTCCATGCTGGGGCCGGAACAGAACGCGAGCTCTCAGAGTTTCGGACGAGTGCCTGTTCCAGTGCAGTGACCTTCTGCATCTGCGGGCCTCCTGACCAGTGTTACCCTGGAGGGTGGGGGAGGCCTGCAGGCAGAGAGGCAAAGGGATTTCACTCTCCTGCCTCAAGAGTGGTGGCTCTCAGGCCTCTCTTCAGCTGCTTCGTGAACCAGTAAAGCGCTTTAAAAAATGAGTTAAGACTTTGTTGTTATTGGAGAGTTCATAAGTCCAGTTCTTCAGTCGCCAAGTTCGTCTGACTCTTTGCGACCCCGTGGGCTGCCGCACGCCAGGCTTCTCACCATTTCCTGGAGTTTGCCCAGGTTCATGTCCAGTGAATTGGTGATGCCATCCAACCATCTCATCCTCCATCACCCCCTTCTCCTTCTGCCTTCAATCTTTCCCAGCATCAGGGTCTTTTCCAGTGAGTCAGCTTTTCACATCAGGTGGCCAAAGTACTGGAGCTTCAGCTCCAGCATCAGTCCTTCCAAAGATTATTCAGGGTTGATTTTCTTTAAGATTGACTGGTTTGGTCTCCCTGCTTTCCAAGGGACTCTTAAGAGTCTTCTCCAGCACCACAGTTCAAACGCATCAATTCTTTGGCGCTCGGCTTTCTTTATAGTCCAAGTCTCATATCTGTACATGACTATTGGAAAGACTACTGGAGTAATTAGGAAGTGTTAAGCCCTAATCCAGCAACACTCCACAGGGCACTATATACAAAGTGTTATCGCTCAGTCGTGTCTGACCCTTTGTGACCCCGTGAACTATAGGCCCCCCAGGCTCAGTTGTCCATGGAATTCTCCAGGCAAGAGTACTGGATCGGATTATCATTTCCTTCTCCAGGGGCTCTTCTGGACCCAGGGATTAAACCCAGGTCTCCCACATTGCAGGCAGGCTCTTTACCGTCTAAGCCACATGGAAGCCCGCTATACACAAAGAAAGGCAGCAACTACATTCTCAGACTTGCTTCATCACTAACAGTCACACACTCGCCACCCCAGAGGTGTCTGGGCCCTGTATCTTTTCCTGTTCTTTTCTCAGTTGAGATTTATAGTTGGCTTACAATGGTTCCCTAGTGGCTCAGAGGTTAAAGCATCTGCCTCCAATGCGGGAGACGTGGGTTCGATCCCTGGGTCAGGAAGATCCCCTGGAGAAGGAAATGGCAACCCACTCCAGTGTTCTGGCCTGGAGAATCCCATGGACGGAGGAGCCTGGTGGGCTACAGTCCACGGGTCGCAAAGAGTCGGACATGCCTGAGTGACTTCGCCTTCACCTACGGTCGTTCAGGTGTACAGCAGAGTGATTCGGTTCTGTGTGTGTATGTGTGTGTGTGTGTTCTTTTTTATATTCTTTTCCATTTAGGTTATTACAAGACTTTGAGTCTAGCCCCCTGTGCTAGACAGTCAGCCCTTGTTCACCGTTTTCACATAGAGTGGTGTGTGTAAGTTGCTTCCAAATTCCAAATCCGTCTTCCCCCACCTTCCCCGTTGGTAACTGTAAGCTTGTTTTCTGTGTCTGCATGACTCTGTTTTTCTAAACAAGCTCATTTGTATCATATTTCAGATTCCACATGTAGGTGATGTTATATATTTGCCTTTGTCTGACTTAGTTTAGCACGGTCCTTCCTAGGCCACCCATGTTCCTGCAGATGGAATTCTTCTGCTCTGAGTAACATTCCTTCGCACACGTGCACCACATCGCCCTTATCCGCTCCTCTGTCGGTGGACGGGAGGTTGCTTCCGTGACTTGGCTGTTGCCAATCATGCTGCAGTGGGCGCTGGGGTCCAGGTGTCTTTCAGACCATGTTTTTCCCTGGGTGCACGCCCAGGAGTGGGACTGCTGGGTCGGATGGCGAGTCTCCTTTTGGAGTTTTCAAGGAACCTCCAGACTGCTTTCCATGGTGGCTGCACCGGCTTGCCTTCCCGCCAACAGTGTGGCCGGTTCTGTCTTCTTCTGTTTTCTTTTTCTTCTTTCTGTGCACACAGTGGAGGCTGAAGGTGGTCGAGCTGCAAGCATCAGAGGGAATTTCTGTTACAGAATTCCTGTTGAAGCAGAGTGCGTGTCTCCATGGGGTCCAAGGCCCCACAGCACCCCAAGACAGCAGGTGGGCCCATGAGTCAGCCAACAGAGACACCTTGGCCTTTGCGTATCACTTCACGGAAAAGTGCTCAGATTTTTCCACCTGAGGTCAATGTAAATCATTATCCCAGTTACTTAGATTCCTAGCCCCCCAGCCCTTTGGTTTTTTATGATAAAGTCAGGTAAGATAGGTTATTTCTACTTTTGAACGGCATCCACCTTCACGAGGCACCTGTTTTCCTAGGCAGTCGGGTGTTACACAAATTGATAATCCAAAGACAGATGAAGCCCCCAGTGCTGGAAATCACTGAGGTGGTTGAACGGCCCCGGAAGCTTCACTGGGACGAGGGGCGGCCACCCTGTGACTGGTCCCAGGGCTGTACCACCAGCCTGAGCCAGGGGCCTGGCATCTCCCCACCCAGGCTGTCGTCACCCCACGTTCGCCCTCCTGGGCCTGGCAGCAGGAGCCTCGAGACTGAAACCCCAGCTCCTGGAAGGGTGCGGCTGAGAGCCCACTCCCTTCAGCAGAAACAGAACCGGCACGAGTTGGCCGTTGCATTTTTTTCAAGGAGCTAAGAGTTTCCCACAGTCTGTGGGTCCCTGGACTTGGGTCAAAGTATGAGCAACTAATTCTTAACCTCACAATATTCCTTAAGTTCAACAATATAAATCAACGTGAGAAGCAGAGAGGAGCAGAGTGAGAGAGGAGGCAGGGTGGGAACAGAACGCTCTCGGAGGTGGTGGCGGCGGATGGATGGGGTGCGGGGAACGCGGGCCCTCTCGGTGGCCCAGGTGAGTGGCTGCCGCTGGCCTCGGGGAGCGCGGGGGGCGGCCCGAGCGGCTCTGGGCCGCGGCAATCGTGGTCTTGCCGTCCCCCACGTGAGCTGTGGGCTCGCTCACGGGCGGTCTCGCCTGTCACGTGTTGCTGATGAACACCCTCAAACGCATTTAACTGGGATATGGGGAAAACGGAATTTTTGTTCTTTGAAACAGCTCAATGTAAATTTGAAAACTGGTCGGTCACTGTGGAGCCATGGGGAGGTGCTCAGAGCGTAGATCTTCAAGCTGTATATACACACTGTGTGTGGTCCGCCACTGGGGTGGGTTTCCCCCAGCACAGGGTCGCCCATCTCGGCGACGCGATAACCCTTGCTCGTGTGGAACACACACGCCATGCTGCTGTGGCAGACCGCTTTCCACACCAGCTGCAGCCACTCCGGGCAGGCGCTTGTCAATGGTCTGCCCCACGGACCTAACAGAAAGCACCCCCCCATCAGCTGCACTGTAACAGCCCAGAAAGGGCAAAGAATGACTCAGAAATAGCAGAAGCCCGCCTGGCTTCTGGGCTTGTGTAGCCTTCGTCTGCACAGTGCTCTCACCTACTTTCAACATCGCCGGGTTATTTTTAGTGCCTGTCTGGAAAGGCGGTGGTTCGGGCTAGCTGGACACCGCCGTGGCTGCGGCCAGCTCGGCTACTTGACTCCTCTCTGCGGGAAAGGAGGCCGCGCAGCAGGGCTGGACGATGCCCGCCTGTGCACGCCAGTGCTGCACTTTCAACGGGACATTTTCTTTCGTATCTGCCACAGTTAAGAACCCTAGCTTCCTTTTAATAATGGAATTTTACGTTGTTGCAACCCTCAAAATCTGTATTTTGTGTTATCTGCGCACAAAGCACGTGTCTGGAAGAAGGAGGTGCTTCCATGAATGGGGGCGGGGCCTCCTGAGCGGCAGGGGTGACCCCAAGGTCAGGATGTGCCTGGTGACCTTAAGGGACACCTCGGGAGCCAGTGTGAGCCTCGCACAGCGGGAGGTGAGATCCGTGGTGGGTGAGGCCTGAGGGAGCAGGGCGGCATCTTGGGCTAAGGCGAGACCCATCAGGGAGACCTCCTTAGAGGAGCTGCTTGACTTATAGCCTGCTCAAGTCACTAAGCTCTCAAGGGGAAGCTGGTGCGGTGCATACTTTGGTGAGTCAGTCCACTGGGGGCAGTTTCTAGTCAAAAACGATGCCAGGAGGGGCTTCCCTGTTGGCTCAGCGTGAAAGAATCTGCCTGCCAGTGCAGGAGACACTGGTTCGATCCCTGCTCCAGGAAGATCCCACCTGCCCCGGGGCCATTAAGCCCACGTACCCTGACTCCTGAGCCTGCGCTCTAGAGCCTGGGGCCACAACTCCTGCAGCCCGAGCAGCCGAGAGGCCGTGCTCTGCGACCAGAGGAGCCGCTGCAACGAGACGCCCGCCCGCCTGGTGCCCGGGGCTGCCGAGAGCAGCCCCCGCCCGCCCGGTGCCCAGGGCTACCGAGAGCAGCCCCCGCCCGCCGCAACCAGAGAAAGCCTGCAGGCGGCAGTGAAGGCCTGGTGCAGCCACAAATTATCAACTTTCAAAAAAGAGACACCGGGCATCGTGGCCCCGC
Source organism: Oreotragus oreotragus (assembly GCA_006410675.1). Lineage (NCBI taxonomy): Eukaryota > Metazoa > Chordata > Mammalia > Artiodactyla > Bovidae > Oreotragus > Oreotragus oreotragus. The sequence goes on from SJYX01019242.1 coordinate 245,369, forward strand.
ACACAGCAGTCGGTGATGCACAGCCAGCGTTGGCTGCATGTGAAGTTATTCATCCAGTGAATATCGCTTGCGCATCTGTCGCCCCATCTAGGCACCAAGGATGCAAATAGAGCAGGTCACACCCCCAACCTTTGCCTGATAACCCCAGCCTCGAGCTCTCGGAAGGAATTTCCTGCCAAGAGGGACGTGTCCTCCACCTGCACCAGCCACCATGGCTGTGTGAACCCCTGAAATGTGGTTAGTGAGATGGACGAACTGAAGTTCAGATTTTTGTCCCGTGTTGGTTAGTTAACATTCAAACTGAAGAGCCCCCTGTGGCCAGTGGCTACTATCAAGATCACAACTGTGAGTGTCAAGGTGGAGAGTGGAGGAAATACACGGTAAACTCGTGGTGAAGAGGTAAAAATAGTCTAGATATTAAATCTGAAATGAAAATAAAGCACAGTGTAAAATCAGGGTTTCGTGAAAGTCAGACCAAGACTTGTAAACTGCTAAGCTCATATCTTCACAAAAAGAAGGGTTTTGTCGCAAGAGTGCACGGACCCAAGTGTCCGGCACGCTGGAGAAGGCGCGTGCACAGAGTGTGTTACAGTCGGTGAAGAATAGTTTCCTGATCGGTTTCTCCCTCCTCTCCCCCCTTAACCCCGTGGTCTCTTAGGGGGATTTGCCTTCCCGCTCGAGCTCGGATCAAGACCCTCCCTTTCGGAAAGCCCGTTGTCTGCTTGTCTGGTTCAGGACACGTTTGGTGCTCAAGCCCCCACAGCTTCCAACCATAACATCACTCTTGCCTTCTTTCCGGCAAGATTGTTTCAGTTCAGTCGCTCAGTCGTGTCCAACTCTTTGCGACCCCATGGACCACAGCCCGCCAGGCCTCCCTGTCCATCACCAACTCCCAGAGTCTGCTCAAACTCATGTCCATCGAGTCGGTGATGCCATCCAACCATCTCGTCCTCTGTCGTCCCCTTCTCCTTTTTGCCTTCAATCTTTCCCAGCATCAGGGTCTTTTCCGGCAAGGTTAAGTGAGCATTTTCTTACAGTAGGACTTTGGACTCTGTGCTGTAGAAACGACTTAATTGCGCAGCTGGAGAACAGACAAGCAATTGCAGGACCTCCTGGCTTACTCCCCCGCGCCCCACCCCAATGTGGTAAATATTTAATTTCAAAGGACCATTCTAACATGAGTCACAGTTTGTTAGATAAACGTCCAGTTTGGAGCCTATCCGAAAGGAAGAATACATTGTTAAAATCTTAAAAAGACAAAATTATAATACGTCCTCACTACATGGACTCAGAGAACATCATTTTAGACAGAAGCTGATGATTGAAAGTCAGCAGTTACAGAAACAATTTATTTCCGTGATCATTGAAAGCGTCATGTCTCTGATGAAGCACGATGAAGTTTACCCCGGATTCCTGTGTTTCATACCAGTAGAATGCATCATTCAATAATAGGAATCAAGAAAACCCTTGATGAAAATTAGT